>APFE030544964.1:5528-16681 GCA_000404065.3 Pinus taeda | reverse complement strand
CCGATAAGTATTTATGGAGATATGAATTTATTTTGTTTATATAATTATTATCAAGCCGACCAGCAACTTGAGTAGGCTAAGAAGCCCAATAGACGTGTCTATTCATCATCTTCGTATTAGTATAAATAGAAGAGGATTTGAAGTCATTTGGACACACATCCTCTTCATGTGTTCTCCTCCTCTCCACGTCTTGGGTTTTTGGAGGAGGGACACCTAAAATATACATTCGCTGATGCCCTAGCCGCAGTAGCTAATGCCCTAGCCGCTGTAGCTGATGCCCTAGCCTGCACGCTGTTCAAGAAGCCCTAACGCAGTCCTGTAATGGAGTCTCCTAGCCTCAGTAAAAGAGGATCTGAAACAGCGTGGGTCAAGGTTTGTTCAGGGGTTCGTTTTTGAGGACAGAACTGTTGGTGGGAGGTACGAAGCCCTGTTCTTGTAGGCCACAGCCAAGGCAGGGACAGCGAGTTAGTTTAGAGGCTGTTTGGTGGGTGGACAGTCCTCATAAGAGGCTGCCACAGGACTGTCTATACACCTGTAGGATGTTGTTGTTTTTTTAGGAGGATAAGTCTGTGTTTAAGGGCTTAAATCTGCCCTAAAAGAGCAGCGTGGAGGGGCAGCCTTCCATTGAAGGGCAGCCGCACTTCATGAGGACAATTCTGGGTCAGATTTGAGGACTGTTGGGGACTGTGTTGTGTGCCCTAACCAGTCCCAGAAATTGCAGCAGTGCAGGAGTCTCAAACAGCAGTGTTTTGATATGTATTTGGTCAAAGGAGTTGACCAGCTTTGGATCAGTTTGTGTAGCAGCCTGTGGGAGCCAAGTTGGGCAATGATACTTGGTGCAGCAATAGTACATAGAACATACCTAAAATTTAACATTTTTCGACATAGGGAATTGCATATATCAAGAGGGGAAGTTGGGAACAAACTTTCTGTATATATGACGTTTGAAAGAGCTTTTCTCAATGCATTCTCATGCCCGTCACAGTTCATGGTCACTTATAATTTTACATCCTAAAGCACATTAAAAATTAAATGGGGAACATTGATGTTTTAGGCTTTTAGCCATATTAAATTTTAATCAACAACTTCAAAACTATGCTAAGTCTCCTTTCATGTTTTAAGTTAAAAATTTAATTTAGCCTAAAGTTGAGGTCATCAAAGAGCGATTTATGCCTGTCAAGACCTGGGTAAGTTAATATATTAGATTGTCTTTACAGTAAAGCAATGTAAATCATTAGCTGCAATCTTTGATGATTCTCTATCTCTTATTCATGTCATTTTCTAACAACGAATGATTTGTGTATTGGAATCAATCACCGTAAGCCTTTCTAAGCATGAAATGTTTGATAGGATAATTTCGTTGCTAATATCAGACTACGAATGGTTTTTTACGTTCTTATGTGATATTGTTTGATTGTGTTCGATTGGTTTGGGTAGTCAGTGATTGTAAGGCTAAACTTTTAACAAATCTACCACTCGGTCATACTTCAGTCTTCTAGACTCTATATGTTAAGTTTATATGTTAATAATAAATATTTCAAGTCACTGTCAATACCGAATACATCACCGTTCACGCAGGTTACCTCAAGGCTGAAGGCTCATGCAGGTATATGAATATCTCAGCAATCCTGCTCTGCGGCGTCGAATGTAGCTCTGCAGCGGTGTCGACTAAGGACTCTGCAGACTCGGGACTATGAATAAAATCACTGTAACTCGGCCCCTTTTCCACAAAGATAGCAGTCCCATGCAAGGTTGTTTATATAGTCTTCTAAACCGGCAGCAGGTCGACCCCTTTTCTTAATACTCTACCTACACAAATGACTGTATATTTATATCAGTCCACTCAGCCAATAGACAAGGGAGTTCATGGTCACTACAACAGGTATAAACTCGGCATAATATGATGACAACTTAGCCAGTGAATTGTGACCCTTTCCAGCAACTCGTGCAGCATACTAGGATGAATTCGGGCCTCTAAAATAACTGGACTCGGCCCAACTTTAACACTCAGCTCTCAACTAGCAAGGAAGGTATACTTGGCTAGCAAAGAGAGATGCGCCCAGCCTCTTGGTATGGTAACCTCAGCCTGAAATGAGAAAGAAATTCAGCCCCAATCGACAGTGAGAAACAATGAAACAACGCTATCACGTAACTGATATAGTTATAAATGCCTTACCGCCACAATCCGAAACCCAAAACCCGATAAACCTAAACGCAAAACTGGCAGGACTCGCCAAAAAAACGCAGAATCAAGTAAATCGCCAGACTCCCGAGTCAAACTCGATCAACGCGAGTTGACTCGCCGAGTTTCAAATCGGATCTTTTCACCGCCGACCCGAGTATGACTCGTGATTAATCGCCAAAATCAGCGATTCCTGTTTCACTGCACAGAGGCATCTACAAGCACAGGTACTTCCACAGAGAAAACAAATGAATTGGTAAAGGCCATGGAGGAAATGAGCATCCAGGCTACTGAGCTTAAGAAACTTAAAGAAAAAGTGTCAAGTTTAGAGACTGATTATAAACTTGCACAGATACAGTAGAAGGAAGAAGTTTAGAAGAACCAAAGAATGGTAGAAAGGATAAAAGTCCTTGAAAAGGACTTAACATTGCAAGAAGCACTTGGAGATATGAAGGAAATTCTTTGTGCCAACATCATTGATTCCATCAATGATGTTTGGCCATCTATTCAAATTATTTTTGAACAAACTGAACTAGTAAAAGCAGCTACAGAAGCAGTCCACAAGACAAGGGAAGAATTGGGAGACAAGCCTGAAGAGGCCAACCAATTAATAACATTTTTGAACAGCAAAAACAGGTACCAACTGGATGAACTAGAAATAGAGGATAGAACGGCAACCCTCATAGAAATAAAGAAGGTTCTCACCAAAAGGAACCTGATGCTCAATTTAGAGAAAAAGTGTCAAAGCATTCAAGCAGACATTGACAGTTTTATGACAAAGTATGGAATTTAAAGAGGAAAAGGACTTCCCAGTCCTATGGTAATAAATGACAAGCTAATGACTCAAGATGATTACATTGAAAGGCTCAACAAGTTGGCCAGAAGCCAAGCTAGTACCTTAGGAGTAAAAGCTCTGCCCATTGGAAAGGTACTATATGACAATTTGGAAATTCTGTTTTACATAGAGCATGAGATAAAACACCTGTTTACCAGCAGACCAAATTTTGCTAAGTATACAGAAGATGACGAGATATACAGGAAAATGATAAGGATGAAGTTACCTGACAGTGAATGGTGGACAAATTTGACCGATTTACTATAAAGTTACTACAGTAAATCTATATGGTAAAACATTGCTGCTAGGTGAAACAGGTAAGACGGAGTCAAAGTAGAACAGGTAAAGAGTATCAGAAGGGAGAAGATAAAAAGTGAATCTAGCACACAAGCATCAAGCAACTAAAAGAGCCAAATCCGAATTACAACAGCCAGCACAGTCACAACAAAAGGGACAACAAACAGACAGTTCTCCATCTGTCTCTATCTTCATGCTAAAGATATTTTCGTTTCCTAGAATAATTCTCATATGGTTATGAGATATTTTTGCAACATTTTTTGTATAAATACTTCACAAATTGAAGTAATTAGGGTGGATTAAGATACATTTTTGTAGACATTTTATATTTAGCCAAGGAGCTATTATACTCAAGACTGGACTGGTTTTACTGGATATGAAATAAAGCTAAGGACATTTCACTGGATTCTTGTGCACAGTTGGAACAAATAAGTATTATCTCTTCATGTTTAAATATTGTTTTCTCTTTATGTTTATGAATATTCATATGTCTCTTATAAAATTTGTAAAGTAAACAAGGAATGATATCTCAGAATTAGCTTAAGTGCTTTCTGTTTTAACTGTTTACTTTCTATATGTTTTCTACTAAAATATCTTGGTCTGGGAATTCTTAATTGCTCCCTTACTTTCGTAGTTTACCCCCCCCCCATTTGGTCCATAGTAAAGGATACTTCATTGCCCTTTCCGTGGTTAGGACTACCTCATCCATTGGAACCTGCAGATTTGCTTTTTGATGTGCTAACCTGATCTGTGGACTCCTACCTTAGTGATTGATTAGATCCAGTTAAGCCACTCTTGATTGACTCCATAGCCCAATGGTCTGAAAACTTGCTCTGCCCATCTGTTTTCTTAATTCCGCCACCCAATCAAAACAAAACATCACGAGCACTAATAACTAGCCTAAAATCTACCCAAAATAAATTTAAATTTTAAAGAGAGAGCCCTCTCTGGACTTAGGTTGGCTAGAACCTGAGTCTAAAAGATTAGGTTTGTGGTCACCTTGGACAATTCCTTCTTTGATATCTTCCAGGGAAAACATCTGAGTGATAACATTTAGTATGATGCCTCTGTCTTCTGAGTCTATGACTACTACTAGCATCTGCGGTATCACTAAAGAATTTGCACTACTGCCAACTCTGCACTGAGCCACCTGCTCTGTTGTCAACATTGCATTGCGCTCCTTAGCATTTGACTGCTACTATTCTGCAACTGTCACTTTGGTACTAATTGCATCAACTGCCATCGATCCATCCTGCTACTATTTATTGTGGGCCCCTGTAGCTAGGTATTGATCCATGAGGTGGACTCCTTAAGGACCCTGCCCATCTAGCACACTGGAATCTCATACTCCTTATGGATCTAGTGCCCCATTATCTCTTTTTGAGCCTTGTCCCTTACTGGGACCTTTCTTCGCTTTGTGCCCTGCACTATACAACTCGCACTTCCTCTGGTACCTATTTTTGGCAATTGGAAGTCGATTTGTTGTTCAGATCTACATTCTGGCTAACTCGCAAGGCCACCTTTGGCAATCTCGTATGGCCATCTCTGCAAAGCTACAAAATCTGCAAAACTCAAAAGTTGGGAAAGTAAACTTGAAAATATCCCTCTTTCCCGCTACTCGGCTACTGCTCTGCTATTCGCACTCCCTTCTAGAATGTGTGGCTCTGCTAGCTGCTACTGCCAATCTGCAACTGGAAATTCGAACTTGCAAGACTCAAAGTTCCTTGAGGAAACTTTTCCCTCTACTATGTGTGCTTTTCTCTTCCACCCAACGCTGCTTCTGCTTCTGCAACCTGCAACAAAACCCTCTACATCCAACCAAGAATCTTCTTAGCGAAAAACCGAGTTGTTGCAGCTCCCTCTACTTGCTGGAATCACTGATCTGGGAGATTCAAAAGTTTTCTGCTTCCTGCACTGAAAAAATCGAACTTCCCCAAGCATCTTGACCTCCCTGGCAATGAACTGTGCTACCACAAGAATTTTGACCTGCTACTCCTTCCGAGCAGCGAAATTATTTCCTTCAATTCTGAGCTTTCGGTTGATCACTGACGCTCTGATAACATGTGAAAATTCTGTAAACTGGAATCCTATTGGAATCCTATTGCAGTAAATGGTATTATTTCTTCTAACTGATAAATTAATTATTCAATTTATTGCTACGACAACATCAAAATAAACACACTGCAACCTTCACAAATAAAACTACGAAAAATAAATAACGTTGGAAATGAGAAAATACTAGCACACATAAAAATAACACCGTTGTTTTTGGACAAAAGTCCCCAAAAAAACACAATACGCAACAGTGAAAATCTTAGTACAATCTGGATGCCTGAAACTAGAAATCCACAACAAGAAAATTTGGGCAAAATTATTGAAGGGAATTACCCTTACTCCACAAGCAATCCCGACACAACTTGCCTTCAGAAAACTTGGCCTTCTAGACCCTTTGCGTGGCTTTGTGCAGTCTCTATGACGTCAAGCCTCCAGCCAGTCTCTGATGAAGTCGTTTTGCCTGCCTTTGTTGAGGAAATCGTCTCTCTGACACTCTGGAACTTCTGCCCAACCTATGGAACTGAGAACGAATTTCTCTCTAGCTAAATCGAATTGCCAATCTGAAGCAACTACGCAGTCCTCTGTGCTGTCTCACTGGGAATAACTCAACCCTCTTGTTGTTGCCTCTCCGGATCTGGAAAACTTTCTCCAGACTCATTGTCTCTGCCCCTCACTCACTGCTTCAATCTATGGCTATCCGACAGTTGACTACTACTACTCTGGAAATCGATCTGGCAAGGAAATCGAATTTATGGTGTTCTCAAATGTATTCTCCAAGTGCCCATCGACTTCATCTTATAATCTATTGTTGGAGTTCCAATGGCCAAGATTAAAACTTAATCGATGGCTAGGATCATCTTGGAATCCATCTGTGTGAGTTTCTAGATAATTCTCATCTTGACTTAATTAATACTAATTAATTAACCAGTTTTCGTAAGTTTAGACTTAGGAAACATTAAAAAATTTGTTAATAATGTAATTAAGTCACTTCTAGGTGGAATTTCCATAAACAAATTCTGGGTCTTGGAGATCTCGTGTAATATTCCTAATTAGCCATGGCTAATTGGAAGATTCGATTTTGTTCAATTTTTGCCTTCTATAGTTCTTTGTAAATAAAAAGTGAGGACGAGGGACATAACTCACTTTTAGAATAAAAGTCACTTCCTAGTAGCACAACGTTGTGACTTAAAGGGGAGCCAAGGGGGCCAAAAGGGGACGCAGAAATGGAGCCCACGTAGACGCATGGAGAGACTGCGCAGGAGGGAAGGAACACGTGGCAAAAGGGGAACCATGCAAGGAGAGGTGAGCCTTGGGATTGAGAGAGGCAAAGGCTATAAAAGAGAGAGGAGCCCCCTCATTTTGGATCATTCAGTTATGTGCATTTTGAGTTAGTCGTTTCGACTTTTGAGCACGCTGGTTGTTTAGCTAGTCTGCAGCGCTGTTTAGTGCATTGAGTGTCTCCGTTCGGAGATCTCACCCTTAGTCCCGGGGGACTTCGAGTGCCTGCTCGGGCAAGGTATTTCCATTGGAATTTCAGCAGTAGTTTTATCAGTATTTCAGCAGCAGTTTCACCAACGTTTTGGAGGACTGCGCAGCACTGGGAGAGGGACACGGTTCTTTTTGGCAGTAGTGTTGGATTGGGGTTTTGGCAGGATTTATGCTGGGTGATTGAGCAGGGGACCAGCCTTTCATATTGGAGGATTTTTGACAGAGTTTCAGCCAGAGCCTGGAGGGGTTTCTTCAGTGGCAGCGCAGAGCATTGAGGAACTGTGCGGATCCCCAAGGGGGTGATTTTCGGGGGTTGGCTATTCCAGGAAAGCTTTCTGGGTTTTTCTGGGTTTCTTGAGTAGAGCCCGTTTCCAGAGTTTCAACATTTTTTGAAGAGGGGAGCAGCCCCAAATCATCATTTGTTTTCTAGCAGCAGCAGCAGCACGACAGTTCTCCAACAACATCCACGCAGAGAGGCCATTCTTTGTTATTCTGAGAGTATTTCTTCACTTGCATTGTGCAAGTCGAGGTGCCATCTTTCTGATCACCTCCTGTACTCATTTTATTGCTCAATATAATAAAATGGCTTAGCATTTCACGTTGTATTTCTTGAGTATTTGCTTATATTTCCTGTTTACATTTTTATATGTTGTACTACTGTTATTTCATCATTTTTGGGGTATTATATCATTTGCACATATTTGGTTGGAGTTTTGCTGGGGTTTGAGGAATATTCCTGGTTAGGGATATTACAGTGGTATTAGAGCATAGATCTGGCTTAGCTTGTGGAGCTAGCAATCTATGACACCGGGTGAAAAACCCTACATCTGTTACAGAGGTAGGAGATATAGAGACAATGGACATAGGTTGGAGAATACCTACGGGGAGGGAGACTGTGTTCCTGTGGTGGACGCAGAACAAGAGGAGCCAGTAGTGGACGCAGAGCAGATGGCAGACGAAGACGGGAAGAAATTTGCGGATATGCTCCTCAAATCAGTACAGGATTTGTTGAGGCAGATTGAGGTGATGGGGCAGAGATTCACGGCAGTAGAGGCTAGACAGCGTGAGAGCCCACGAGTTTTTCAGGTTGGTGAGGGATCAGGTGCATCTCACCATTTGCCAGAGCAGCGTGACACTGCGCAGCAAGTGGCCTCACATGCCCCTACACACTCTACCATGCCCACTTTCTTAGGAGCAGACATGGGGGCCGTAGCCCAGCAGGAGGCAGAGCCTGGACATATGGGTGATTATTTTGCAGAGTACCAAGCCTATGGGCAGGAGTTCAGGGAAGCCCTCTCATTCAGAGACTTGTTCAGCTCCAGTGGGATAACAGACCCTACGATCATCACAGAGGGTACCGGCATTACCATGATGGTGACACCCACCATGCAACGAGTAGATTCCACTTGCCTACGTTTGATGGTTCATCAAACAGTTCGGCAAAGTCTTGGGTGGAGAAGCTGGACATTTATTTCCAGCTTAACCAGATGTCGGAGGCAGAAGCCATCAAGGTGGCAACATTGCATTTGGATGGTGAGGCTCAAGATTGGTGGTTTCACGGGATGGTTACACTCTGGCACTCTATAGTGACGACATATGCGGAGTTTACCAGGAGATTGATGGAGCAATTTGATCGGAGGGATCCAGAGCAGCATTTTGTTGAGCTGACGAGGCTCAAACAGACAAGGAGCCTAGAGACCTACATTGCAGATTTCTTGAGGGTCTCCGTGATGGTACTAGACCTATCCAAGGCACGGAGGGACTATATGTATGTTGAGGGGTTAGCAAAGCCACTTCGAGGTCTAGTCCGATCCACTAGACCAGCCACACTCCAGGACACTATCAGTAGGACCCGGGACTTATAGGATGTCTTACCTAGGACCCAGACACCTTACCCCCAAAGACAACCTTTTCAGTCTAAGGGGAAGGATGTGAGGATTCCATCTCCAAAGGGGAATCCAGGACGATGTCAGGAGGGAGCTGAAGAAGAAGCGGTTGTGCTTCACATGTCAGGAGCCGTGGGCACCGAGACATAGGTGTGCTGCTGGCAAAACACATTTTATTGAGGTCTTCTCCATGAGCAGTGGAGAAAAGGATGACGAGGATGATGTGGAGGCAGGAGATAGCCATGCCATATAGGGACCTTTGCCACCTCCACCGCCAGCAACAGGTGGTGCATCTTTTGCACCCACCAGAGGGGCCCTTGCAGCATTGTGAAGAGTTCCCAAGTATATGACGCTACGCGTACGAGGGACAGTACGTGGCCAGCGAGTATCAGTTTTGGTTGACAGTGGGGCGACCCACAACTTCATCGATGCACAAATGGTTGAGCGGAGGGGTATTCAGACAGAGAGCTTCGATGGGTTTTCAGTCTTGGTCCCAGGAGATCAAACCATGACATGCGCTTGTTATGTTCCAGAGCTTTCAATGACGATGGGCACCTAAACATTGACCGACCACTTTTTCGTGGTCGATATCCCGGACACCAACATGATACTGGGTGTTCAATGGCTTATCACTCTAGGGAAGGTCATGACGGATTGGAAGACCCTAGAGATGGAGTGGGATGATGAGAAGACAGGGAGGCATGAGAAGATACGGAGACAACACACATATCCACCTCAGACTGTGTCGGCTCATCGGATGGAGGCAGTCTTCCGAAAGGGAGACATAGAGTGGGCAGTGGAGCTGCGTGCATCAGAGGCGGGGACTACAGGGTAGACGGTACATCCAGAGATACAGTCCATCCTTGATCGGTATGCCATAGTGTTTGAGGAGATTTCACCAGGACAGCCATCGGATCGAGGGTTTGAGCATACCATCGAGCTTGAGCAGGGCATACAGGCAGTGATCACCACCCCCTATAGGCACTCCAAGGCCTGTCGGGATGAGATTAAGCAGGCTATCTAGGAGTTGCTGGCTCTTGGGCACATTCGACCGAGCACGAGTCCTTTTGCTTCTTCTGTGGTGTTGGTGAAGAAGAAGGACAGTACATTGAGGATGTGCATTGACTACAGGGCCCTGAACAAGAAGACCCCTGAAGAATAGGTACCCCATACCCAGGATCGATGAGTTGATGGATGAGTTGAGGGGAGCACGATTCTTCTCAAAGATTGATTTGAGATCTGGGTACCATCAGATTCACGTGAGGGAGCAAAACATTCTGAAGACCACCTTCAGGTGTCACTATGGGCACTTTGAGTTCTTGGTGAAGCCTTTTGGGCTAACCAATGCCCCCGCTACATTTCAGTCCTGCATGAATCACATCTTCCGTAGTCACTTGAGGAAGTTTGTGTTGGTATTCTTTGATGACATTCTCATTTACAGTAGGACTTGGGAGGAGCATCTCCAGCACATTGAGATGGTATTGCGTATTTTACAGGAGCAGCAATTCTATGCCAAACTCTCCAAGTGTGAGTTTGGGTTGACGAAGATGTTGTATCTGGGACACATCATAGGGGTGGACGGAGTGAGAGTCCACGAGGAGAATATTAGGGCCATCAGAGAATGGTCAGAGCCGAGAAATGTGACGGAACTTCGAGGATTCATTGGTATTTGTACTTACTACCGGAAGTTCGTCAAAGGTTTCTCGCAGCGTGCTGCACCCCTGACAGATTTGACGAGGAAGGGGGCATTCAGTTGGTCGAATACAATGCAGCGAGCCTTTGACAGGCTCAAGGAGGTTATGAGCAACTGCCCAGTGCTTGCGTTGCCAGATTACGCAACCATTTGTTTTGGAGTGTGATGCGTCGGGAGAGGGGATCAGCGCAGTGTTGATGCAGGGAGGTCACCCTATAGCCTTTGAGAGTCGGAAGCTCCTTCTGCACGAGAGGTTGTATTCTATATACGACAAGGAGATGCTGGCCATCATGCATGCATTGACTAAGTACTGGCAGTATTTGGTGGGTAACAGGTTTAGAGTGAGGACGAATCACAACAGCGTCAAGTTCTTCTTGGAGCAGAAGCAACTACAGGAGAGGCAGCAGAAGTGGATCAGCAAGATCCAAGCATGACTTTCACATTGAGTATGTCAAGGGTAAGAACAACGTGGTAGCAGACGCCCTTTCACGTAGACCAGCCACATTGTCTCTTATGAGCTTGGATACAGATTGGAGGGCTCGTCTCTTAGTAGAGTACTCCAAGGACAGGTTTGCATGTGAGGTTCTGGATGGATAGGTGGCAGATGACAGGTACAGGGTGGTCGATGAGATCATCTATTACAGGGACCGGATCTTCTTGACTGAGGGGTCTCAGCTCAAGAAGAAGATACTCCAGGCATCACATGATTCACCATTG
>APFE030544958.1:650-29493 GCA_000404065.3 Pinus taeda | reverse complement strand
TAAGTATATTATAACAACATCATCATCATTATTATTAAAAGAATTAATTTATGAATTTAGCTTATTCATATATATAGGCTCTCTTCAAATGAGCTGTCCAATGTCCCTTTAATAACTAGTTGCTTGGTTAGATCAGTAACCAAAGTCCCTTTAACAGCTAGTTGCTTGGCTAGATCAGTAACCAAATCGTTGGTAGGGTGCGGATTTAAAATTGTGATAACGTAGAGAAGTAAAACCATTAGACATAGAGTCATAACTAAGTATTAGTAAGGCATTTCCAAGATGCTCGTTTGTGACAAAACAATACTACATGGGCATGATAAGCAATATTTCCTTCAAAGTCCCTTTAACAACTAGTTGCCTGGTTAGATCAACTAGTTGCTTGGTTAGAGCAGTAACCAAATCGTTGGTAGAGTGAGGGTCTAAAATTGTGATAACGCGGAGAAGTAAAACAATTAGACATGGAGTCATAAGTATTAATAAGGCATTTCCAAGATGCTCGTTTGTGACAAAACAATACTACATGGGCATGATAAGCAGTGTTTCCTTAGACATAAAATGTTGTTGTATGGTCGGAAACAAGCATAACAACTCAATTACAATATAGCACTAATATTACAAGTGATTTATGTAATAATCATTCAGATTCGGAAGAAGAAACAAGGTATATTTGAATTTAAAGAATTAAAACATTAATAAATATATTATATATCATGGTAAATGTTATTCAAAGACCGAGGGACAAATTAATGAAACAAAAGTAATGAGACCACATCATCCTGAGAAAGATAGATTGGAAAATAAAATAACAAGAATCTAATGATTTGGAAAATTATCTGAATATTCTGATTTTGTAAAACTTTGATTAATTTTCATAGCAAATCCTTACAATATGTTCACTAATCCTATAAATCTTATGATAACAAACAATAACTTATAATTCTTATTATAAATTAATGAATTATATTATTTTAATTAAAAATAATATATGATTACTCACCTCATATATATATATAAAATTTAATAATAATATCTATTTTTATTTATCATAGATATTTTTAATCTGTAATTAAATCTTGTTGCAATAGCATGAGTCCAATTCTATGCTCACTTATACCAACATATTAAAAAACCATAATTCATCTTCATATGACACATGTTTATATGATTAGTTTTTTTCTTTAAATTAACTAATGATTTAGAAAGACATAAAGGGAAAATCTATTTTTGAGATAAATCTCAATCTTTAATTTTTTGCTACTATTAAGAATATCCTAGAATATTCACTGAAAATTAAATCCCTACCACACATTTAATAATTATTGGAATTAAATTAATATTATATCTCCATTATTTCCAAATATCTAAAAGTCAGAATACTTTCTCCATTATTTTCAAATACCTAAATGTGAGACATCTAATGACAACACAATTATCCATAAATCTTAAGCATCATCATCAAAATCTTTTCTCTCTCTTATTGTAATTTTTTTTTTTCATTTTTTGACATCTTTTTAACTTTTCACATTTAGTATTAATACATATTTGTTAAGTAAGGGTAAACTTATTAACATAACTATGTAAATTTAAATATGCAATTATTGGTAGGAATGTCTATTTTGGAATAAGGTTTAGAATCCTAATTTAATCATCAATAATTATCAAAATGATGGTAGTCATTATGTATTATTTTTAGAAATAGTCAAAATAGAAGATTAAGATTTATCTCAAAAAAATTACTTTTTTTTTTTATTATATACACATTTTCTTATATATATTAACTCATATATTAATTATTTTAATAATTAATACTAATAATATTTAAATTAAATTATAATTTAGTTAAATTTTATAATCAAAATCATAAAAAATTAATTAAACTATAACTTTATTTTTATATTAAAATAATTAATACATAAGTTAAATATATGTAATATAAAGAATTCTTAATTATAATATTCATCTCTATTTAAATTCGTAAATAAAAATTAAATCTTTACTCCAACATTTAATATTAATTAAAAATTAAATTAAAAATATGAAAACCTTATTTCAAAATAAATTATTTTAACATAATTATTAATAATTAAATCTAAATTCTAAAAAACTCTTTTAAAAAAAATATAGCTATAAACCTGATAACTTCAATCAAAATTTAATATAACCTATAAACGTGATAACTTCAAATTATAGAAATTATGAAAATAATTATATAACTTTAGAATATATATATTTTTTTATAAAAATAATTTATATAAAATTAAATCATATAAATGAAATTTAGCTTTACATAATCTTCATAATAATATTTGATAATAATATCTCTTAATTAAATAAATGGTTATTCCATTCAATTTAATACCAACCATACTCTTAAATACATTGTTATTCCATCCAATTTAATGGTAACCCACTGGATACCATAGCTTGATTAAATGAAAACAAATAAACCCCAAATTTGCTCATAGTCGATATCAACTCAGTGGGAGATGGAATAAAGGAAAACAAAGCCCACTCTTACAAACGAAGATGGGAGATAACATACCTTGATTAAATGAAAACAAACAAACCGCAAATTTGTTAATTTTCGATATCAACTGAGTGGAAGATGGAATAAAAGAAAACGACTAAGGTGGAAGGTGGAAGATGGTATAAGGGAAAATAGTTGAAAATTATGACACTGATAAAAACCAAACAAGAAAGAAGAAACTCAGGTGATAGATGCCCTTGACATGTATATATTCATGCATCCGTGATTAACGGTCAACTATTTATGTTTAATCTTTGGTCATTCGCCGCGCATGCTGCCAAAATAAAGTTTAATTTTCTCCGCCCATGTTGCCAAATAAATCGGAGACCCACCACAACATATCATGAACAATCTGTAAAGTATGCATTTAAATATTTAAACAATATAATTTGTTTACTTTATCAATAAATAAAAAGAGCATATAAAATTTCTTTTGTAATCACTTTTCTTGTATAAAAAAAAATATATATAGGTTGAATATTACAACTCCAGACTGAATAGGTTGAATAGTCTTGGGACTGGAAAAGTCCTTGTCGAAGATGTGATGGTCATATATAGGACCTCTTTACACAAATCTTGGGTGCTGACATGACAAATGAAAAAGGAATGATGACAGTTACTTTGGTTGTTCCTGCACATCTCATTCAAAAGCATGAGCAAAAGATTTTAACTCACCATGGGATATATGTTTTAGAAACTTCAAAGTATTAACAAAGACTATTACGACCGTGGTGATTTTGATCGAATCATAGAACTTGATGAATCAAGCATGGTTGAAATATTGCCATCAATCTGCAAAGAATACAACTTCATACCAGACACTACAATTAAACAATTCATGGAGAAGATCCGAAAAGAATCACTAGCTCAACGGAAGTGGTAAGTATAAAAATATAAATCAATACATAAATCTTATATAAATAATTATTCAAAAATATTTTATACTGTACTACTCAATATATTATTTGTTGTGCCTTATGAATAGGTTATTTTTTGTGCGATATGAGTAGGTTGAAGTCATGATAACAACAACAGACGTTTGTTCAACCCCATTTGAGCCTGCTTGTGTTCTTTGCAAATCTCTTACTAGTGCATCTACATTTATAGAAAATGGAACAATTAACTCTCTATGTCCATTTGTATATAAACATTGTCTAAACGTTGTCATTCGAATGACCTCTATCAAAACTATGTACTGCACTGTTAGAGAGACTATACTCCAAAATATACTTCCTAACATAAAAGATATGCCATATGAAACATATCTAGAAAACAATATATGCTTCGTGGCCTTCACATGCACAATAGGTTTACTCTAAATGAAGTCAACGTAATACTACATGTCAACTAGAATAAAAAGGTACAATAAACAATTTCAAATATGTCCACTAAATAATATCATAAGATGCCTCCAAATTGCTATTACTTTTACAATGATTTTAACATAGTCTCTCTTTTCCAATGCTTTTAAATTGCTTTTTGTTTTACAAGTCCTTCCACTATGCATTGGATATGAACAAAAAGGCTTTGATTGCATCAGTTTTTGTTGGACATTTGAAGAATGAATGTACTCATGCGTGTCTTTTAATTGTGTTGTGCTTACTCATTCCTACAAATTATCAACAAAACCATTTCAATTTCTCTTTCTTGAAAGGCTTGAAAAAATTGGCTGGTACCATGTAACTTTACTTTGTAAATAAAAAAATTGTTCATTGCCACACATCTGGATGAAGGCCTCACTTACATGGCCTTTAGACTTAAACCAATTAAATATGGAATAAAGAATGGGACTAGCTTATAGAAAGATTTGAACATAGATTTTCAGGATGGACTCTAAAATGGCTATCTATGGGAGGGTGCCTGAATCTCATTCGGTCAATTCTATAAAGCATATCCATTTACTGGATGCACATGTTCATGTTACCTAAAACCATTGTGTAGAAGGTGGACTCTATCATGGCTAGATTTTTATGGTCGGGCCCCTATCAAGAGAAAAAGTTTCATTTGATAATATGGGAAAAGATTGCTAGGCATATGGATCAGGGCAGATAGGACATTCTGGACACTCAACATTTTAATAAGGCCTTGATCATCAAAAACATGTGGAGGGAAATGACAAAAGATAACATATGGTCCATGATTATAAATGACAAATATATGAATGGACAACATTTTACCATATGGATCAGGGAAGGAACCAAAGGACAGAAGGGAACTTCATATGTCTAGAACAACATGTTAAAGAATTGTAATTGGATGGTGAGTTTTCTGAAGTGGAAAGTAGGAAATGATCAGATGATTGAGATTGCCTTGGATGCCATCAAGGGCATCATGAGGAACCACACTTTATCGACATACATTATACTTTCCCTCCATAATAGGGATATCAAATACATATCTCACATCAAGAAGGACCAAAATCAATTATCTTACATAGAAAACTGGTACAGGGCGACATATTTGGGCTTCATGGGCAATCAAGAAATCGAATGGGAAACATATACCAACAATTTACAAGCAGCAAGAATATGCATTACAGAAAGGGAGGATAGGATGGTATGGGATGGAAGTATAAGAAAAAACAACCAATGGTAAAAGAGATATATCAAAATATTATAAAATCCAATGAAAGTCACACAAGTTATAAATGGATCAACATTGCTTGGAAGCATGGAATACCTCTGAAAATCATATGTTTTGGGTGGTTGGCCATCCATGGCCATATCCTCACATGGGATCAGTTACAACATAGGGGATTCAACGAGCCCAATATTTGTCACATGTGCATAATGGAAGTGGAGGACCCACATCATCTACTAATTAGATGTCATTTTGCAAGGGAAATATGGGATGGAGTGTTGGACACACTAAAAATTGGGACACTGAAGGTACACATTACACTGGAAAAATGTAGGAGACATTTGATTAAAAAATAGTCAACACATTGCTACCTTCCATTCTTCATTATATGGGCTATCTAGAGTTTCAGAAACACTAATTTTTTTGAGTCATAAGAGCCAGTGGCCTGAGAAGCTACTCTTCAATTAGTGGTATACTACGAAGGATGTGGATCTAGGACAAGGAAAAACCTAGAAAGAATGCCCAAATACAAAAATATTAACAAATAATTCCCCATGTGTTTTTTTGATAGGGCCTACCAGCAGAGGAAATGTGGCTGTGGTGCATACATCATAATTGAAACTGACCATTTCTACCACTACTGGTGGGAGGGGGGTTAGAGGAAAAAATAGCAGGGAATAAATCACTACACTATGGGGCATCCTTTTAATGGCAAAATGGTTGGATTTGAATCATCTACAAATTTATGGTGATACAAAGGCCATTATAGAATGGGTAAAGGATTATACAGATTTTAACCCTCCAATTCTGTCTTACTGGATGTTACACATCAGGACACTGGTAATCACCTTCAAAGACATCTCTTTTTAGCACATTTATAGAGAACAAAATACAATCGCACACAACCTATCAAAAATGTGCATCACTAAGGTTCTAGGTAAGATTTTCTTCCCTTTTTATAAGATTGACATCCTCACCAACGCTCGCAGAATAGATTATTATTAGAAGACAGAACATGTTATTCAAAATGATGGAAAAATTGTATTGTTTTTTTTGTTACATTTAGAAATAGAAGTCACTATACTAAGAAGGTATTTTGTTGGACATACATACTTACGTAAAAAGGAGAAATTGACAGGGATAAAAAATGAGATTGTAATTTCTATGATCAAAACCTAATAGTTTGGTGAAATAGAATGATGTAACTCACTTATATCTTATAATATAAAGTTTGTGTTTTTTTCCTCTGAAAAAATAGAACAAATGTTCACATAAGGCTTAAACAATTTGTATATTGAACATAATATGACAATGAATTACAAGTTTTTGTTCCCTTTGAAAATGTAAATTGTCAATTATTTTCTTGTCTTTCATAACTTCCTAAATTATTCACACTGATTGAGAACTACCAAGAACATAATTAAAACTAGAGTTGACTCTCACAAAAAATAGCCATGGTTAACTATACCCAATCTCAATTGATTGTGACCATAAACGACTATGGTTGGCCATTCATAACAGAAAATGTTAGAATTAATCGAGAAATATATTTTAGGAGGGAGTTAGTTCATTAGTTGAGTGTATGCCTTTGATTAGGATTTAGTTCCTATTCATTTGGAGGTCATTCTAACTTCATTATTTGAGTGTAAGTTATATATATTCATGTGTGTAATGAAATGATGTAGAATGTTCTGCCAGTGGAAGTCTCCAGGTGCAATTTCTCACCTGAGAGCTGCCCAACTTGATTAATAAAGTTTAATTCTTCAGTTTTTATTATGGTATCAAAGCTTTAGGTCAGAGGCTTGTGTGTTTTGTGGTTGCTTCTGATGTGAAGAGATCATGGTAGCCCTTCAAGGAGATCGACAACAATTCTTTTGTAGATCGACGTCTTCTTTTGAAGTGAGACCTCAGCGCACTGGAGGTTGATAGTCGAGACTGTTTCAACATGGAAGATTTAAATAATCTTTTTGGCATCTTCTACATCGGCGACTTGGTGTTGCCTTCAACCTTGCTGTGAAGGAGGTAGGATCAGATCAGAAGTGGTGGATCTGTGGAGCAGATCATGGCAATTGGCGTTTAATGTGGTGGTGTGATATATCTTTATTTTGTGAAGTGTGGAAAAGTGTTTCCACAATTTTAACGAAGGGTCGTCGAGCCACCTATTGTCGAAGGAAACTAAGGAGAAACCATCAAGGGATGGATGTAATATATTGTTTTGTTGAATTTAGTGAAGAGTTTCCATTTGATGATGATGGACTTATAGCTAATGTAGAACTAGAATTTGTTGAAATTGTTAAGATTTAATGCCCGATCTACCATGTTTTTGAGGTATGAATCATGAAATTTGGGCAGTTGAAATGAAAACAACATTATGCAAGGTAAATTTATTGAATTATGTTGAAGATGCTATCAACTTAAACTATGATAGTGCAGATGCATCAACATTATTTCTTATAACATATGCATTAGATGAAAATATCGTGTTTGGCATACTACACGAATATGGTAAGATTCAAAATGAAAACGTTTTGTGGGATATTTTAGAAATGAAGTACAGTGATGGCAAAGATGATGAAGGTTTTTCTCTTGAAAATGATGATTATGTTTTCAATCCCATAACTGATTGTGAAGCTAAACATGTCAACATTGAGGATGCAATGATGGGTGATGAATGTGTGCATGTAATTGACATTAAAACATGTGATGATGAAGATACAACCATTATTGTAGAATCTGGAATTTTTTATGAAGAAAGCTTCCCTCATGCAGAGACCTATGAAGTCAAATTTGATGAGATATGTGTATCTCATGATGAGTGGATCAATCCGATGCATGAAAAGCATCCTATTGATGAGTTATTGTTCAGTGAGAAGAAAATTCTATCTCCATATACAAATCAAATGCAAGACAACATTTGCAGCAACAAAATTGAGCAAAGAGGTTGAAGGCATGAATCAACTAGCTATGTCAGTAGAGAGAGATGGAGAAATGAAAGCTCTTTTGAAGGAGCAGGAAAACGAGAGCCAATATGGTCCTATTTATGAATCTAACACTATTTTTAAGTGTGCAGATATTGGCGTTCAAGAAGAAACAACTGAAAAGTCCCAAGAACCTGCAACATTGAATGTTAGCCTACAATCGAGATCAAGAAAGAGGAGGATAAGAGTTCAAGCATTCCGCCTTTGGGCAAGAAAACGTAAAAAGGAGGAGAAGCTCCATCACTACCTTATGGCAAGAAAAGTGCAGATGAAACTTCACTGATGAATGAACAAGCACAGACTCTCAAGCTCAGTTACCAAGTTTTTCTATGTACTCTTGTAAGCCTAGCTCAGACTAGACCAACAGTCATATACTATTTTTCAAGCACCCTTTCTCCATTAAGAGAGAGTGTTAGAATCAATGCAGAAATATATTTTAGGAGGGAGTTAGTTCATTAGTTGAGTGTATGCCTTTGATTAGGATTTAGTTCCTAGTCATTTGGAGGTTGTTCTAACTTCCCTATTTAAGTGTAAGTTATATATATATTCATGTGTGTAATGAAATGATGTAGAGTGTTCTACCAGTGGTAGTCTTCAGGTGTAGTTTCTCACCTGAGAGTTTCCTAGATTGATTAATAAAGTTTAATTCTTCAGTTTTTAAGTTGAGACTAGACCAACAGGCGTATTCTCTTTTTCAAGCACCCTTTCTCCATTAAGGGGGAGTGTTAGAATTAATGGAGAAATATATTTTAGGAGGGAGTTTGTTCATTAGTTGAGTGTATGCCTTTGATTAGAATTTAGATCCTATTCATTTGGAGGCTGTTCTAAATTCCCTATTTGAGTGTAAGTTATATATATTTATGTGTGTAATGAAATGATGTAGAGTGTTCTTCGAGTGGTAGTCTTTAGGTACAGTTTCTCACCTGAGAACTGCCCAGATTGATTAATTAAGTTTAATTCTTCAGTTTTTAAGCTGAGACTAGACCAACAGGCGTATGCTATTTTTCAAGCAACCTTTCTCCATTAGAGGGGAGTGTTAGAATTAATGGAGAAATATATTTTAGGAGGGAGCTAGCTAATTAGTTGAGTGTATTCCTTTGATTAGGATTTAGTTATTATCCATTTGGAGGTTGTTCTAACTTCCCTACTTGAGTGTAAGTCATATATATTTATGTGTGTAATGAAATGATGTAGAGTGTTCCCCTAGTGGCAGTCTCGAGGTGCAGTTTCTCACCTGCGAGCTACCCAGCTTAATTAATAAAGTTTAATTCTTCAATTTTTAAGCTGAGACTTGATTAGCAGGCATATGCTATTTTTCAGGCACCCTTTCTCCTTTAAGGGGGAGTGTTAGAATTAATGGAGAAATATATTTTAGGAGGGAGTTAGTTCATTAGTTGAGCATATGCCTTTGACTAGGATTTAGTTCCTATTGATTTGGAGGTTGTTCTAACTTCCCTATTTGAGTTTAAGTTATATATATTCATCTGTGTAATGAAATGATGTAGAGTGTTCTACCAGTGACAGTCTCAAGGTGCAATTTCTCCCATGAGAGATGCCCAACTTGATTAATAGAGTTTAATTATTCAGTTTTTAAGCTAAGACTAGACTAGTAGATGTATGCTATTTTTCAAGCACCCTTTCTGTATTAAGGGGGAGTGTTAGAATTAATGGAGAAATATATTTTAGGAAGGAGTTAGTTCATTAGTTGAATGTATGCCTTTGATTTGTATTTAGTTCCTATTCGTTTGGAGGTCATTCTAACTTCCTTACTTGAGTGTAAGTTATATATATTCATGTGTGTAATGAAATGATGTAGACTGTTCTACCAGTGGCAGTCTCTTGGTGCAGTTCTTCGCTGAGCACTATCGAGCTTGATTAATAAAGTTTAATTCTTTAGTTTTTACACTATGTATATGTGCATTGTACTAAATAATTTGTAATTCAAATCTACCTCAATGTGACAAAGATTTAATTCTATATGCACATAATAGAAATTGATTGTGATGGTAATGAACTAATCATAGGTATTGGTGATGTTTCCCTCTTTTCATTCTTTATTTTTACATGTCAAGCTACATGATAAATTAGACAAAACTATCTAATTGTCCATTGTATTATAGCATTTGTAACTAAAATATATATCGATCTACATCCCTAATTAAATTAGGAGAGTTTGTCAAACATTGTCATAAAAATACGAATAAAAAACTGCTTTTTAAAACATTTTCATAAAATAATGGTTTTCTATTAGCTTGCAAATATTTTTTCATATATATATATATAATTTTCATGCTAACAATTTTTATGTACAAAATTTGTAACAACATAATCCTCAATTTCAATCAATGGGGATCACCCTATCATGCAACACTTGTTTATAAAGAGAATTAATATATGAGCTAAACTGAAATATATTAAAAAAAAAGACAGACAAAAAGTTTTTTAATTATGATATTCATCCCCACTTTCCCATGAAGATTTTTAATCTATAAATAAGCTTTGTTACAATACCATGGGCCAATACAATGACTTAATGATACTACATGATACTACATGTAGGAAAAACCATATTCATCCCCATATGACACATGTTGATAGGACTTTTTCTTTTTAATTAATCAATTTAATTACGAAAAACATAAATGGCATAATCATTTTTTAGATAAATCTTAACTTTTGATTTGGAGTTATGTTAAAAATATCCTAAAATATTCAATAAAGATTAAATCCCTACAACACACTTAATGATTATTGAAAATTAAATTAAAATTCTGAAAACCCTATTTCAAATAGATATTTTAACATAATTATTAATATTAATTAAAATTCTAAAAACCTCTTTCAAAAATACACATACTATAAACATAATAAATTCTATTAAAACAATGGTATAAACTTATGTAATATTACATTTAATTTAATTTTAATAATAATATTTTAATTAAATAAAGTGTTATTCTATCCAATTTAATAATAACGGTTATTAAATGAAAAAAATTAAGCCCCAAATTTGTTAATCTTGGATATCAACCCAGTGGAAGATGGAATAAACGAAAACAACTAAGGTAGAAGATGGAATAAAGGGAAATAGTTGAAAATGACACTGATAACGTAAACCAGAAAGTAAAAATTAAGCAAAAATTCCGGAGACAAATGCTCTATTTACGAATTCATGCAGCCGTGGTTAGCGGTCAACAGTTTATGTTTAATCTTCGGTCATTCGCTGCGCATTTAACGTAAATTTTCACCTATAAACCCAACTAAATCACAGGTGGAAATGATAAACAAACGGAATCGTTAAGCACACCAACATTTAGATTTTAGCAGATAAGATTATAGAATATTGTTCACCTATCGACCTGACTAAATCAGAAATGAAAATGACTGGCAAAATTAACGATAACGAATCGCTGGGCATCAGAAGATTATAGAGAATTTTTACCTATCAACTTGGCTAAAGCAGGGATGAAAATGATGGACAAAATTAAAGAACAGAATCTTTAGATACAAAACATTTGGATTTTAATTTATAAGGTAATATTATATTTGGTTAGAAGTTAAGTTTTTTTTATTTTTTTTACAGGTGGGAATATCTATCATAACTCAGTTGTCAAACTAGCAATGATAGTTATTTCTAGCTGTTATCTGCGAATGCAGGTTGACTGATCACTTTTATTGAAGGAAAACCACGTCACCTGGAATAATAACTGGCAAGTTTTTTTTTTTTTTTTACAGGTGGGAATATCTATCGTAACTCAGTTGTCAAACCAGCAATGATAGCTATCTGAAGCTGTTATCGGCTAATGTAAAGAAAACAAGCTCTTAACTAAGCATAAACAATTTTAGGACGGGGACAGTTAACTTGTTTCCTTAAGTCTAAGAAAATGAAGTCTTAACTAAACATAAACAATTTTAAGACATACTCCCGCCCAAAAATCTAAGTTTTATTTCTTTAAACATAAAATAAAAATTATATTTAAAAACTATTTTATTTAAATTATGGATTTTAAAAATATT
Source organism: Pinus taeda (assembly GCA_000404065.3). Lineage (NCBI taxonomy): Eukaryota > Viridiplantae > Streptophyta > Pinopsida > Pinales > Pinaceae > Pinus > Pinus taeda. The sequence continues at coordinate 17,388 of APFE030544958.1, read as the reverse complement.
TTTAAAATTTATATTTTTAGATTTAGATTTTAAAAATATCTTTAAATGTTGAATTGAGGTTTATGTGATCCATATCAAGTTTAAGAAAAATTCTTCGGTGTAAATCACAAGATAAATCATTTGTTGAGGCATTTCGAACCAAAAAGAGTGATTCGTCAAGACAAGTTAAAAAAACATTAAAATAAAAAAATAAAAAATAAAAATGATTGACTTCCCTAATTGCTATAGATAAGGTTAAAAAATATTCTCCCAATCTACAAAGTTCAAAACATTCTAAAAAGCAGCAATACTATGTGAACAGGTTATATGTCTTAATGCAACGAAGTTAGGTAAGACGACCCATTCCTCGTCACACCTTTATTTCGCAATATCGGGGCAGGTCTTGAAGTTTGAAAATTGCGGGCAGGAGGAAGAATCTTTGATTTTTGTACGCCTGCGATACAGCAAATCGTTCAAGTGGAAACCAGGAAGAAAGAACCACCGTTTTTGACAAAAACTTACTGCACCAAATTGAAAAGCAAAGTAAGAGAAATGACTTTTGGGTGGACACTTGGACAAAAAGCTTATGATACAAAGAGTGCCACACTATAAATAAATAAGGCATGCAGAATATAAATATAAATAAATAAGACTAGCACAATATAAATAAATAAGACTAGAACATGACATAAGATATAACAATGAGATAGTAGAAAATGAGCGTTAGAAATAGAATATATCAATTAGAGATAGTGGAATGGATTTGAAAGTTAATATAGTAATTAATTTATTTTATTTTGTTATAAGTTATTAAAGATTTGGGGAATAGAAGAAGTGCAATATAATTAAATTAATAATTAATAATGTATTTATTTTTTATAAGTTTTGGACACAAAGTTTTATTATGTTTATTTTTAAAAATGGGGACCAAATTGTTTCCTCTAACTACAAGACCATTATGATTAGTCACATCTTAGCCAAGCTTTATGGTTTTATTTTGTAAAAGAAGATTAGTCATTGGTTTGAAAGCCATGGTAAAAGAGCTAAAAGGAACATTGGTTTTAGGAGATATCACTCAGCTATTGACCATCTTGTCACTTTAAGGATCATTGTCGAGGAATGTCAGAATAGCAAAGCTAATCTCTTTTGTTGCTTTGTGGACTGTAGAAAAACCTTTGACACTGTTCCTTGGGATAATCTTTGGAAAATACTTGATAAGATAATGATTCCTCCTAATTTGAAGCTTGCTGTGATTCACTTCTATAAGCAAGTTGTTGCCCAGCTTAAGACCAGCAAAGGGTGGTCTAAAGATATTAAATTCAATATCAACATTAAGCTAGAGGAGTGTTTGGAAATTGCGGGGTGCAAGAGGACCAAGCTTACTGGTATTATCATTACTCCTCTCCTCTATGCTGATGTTAGCATTCGTCTTTCTAGAAACCATGAGGACTTGGACAAGCGACAAGATTGAAATCATAATAATTAAATCCAAAAAGATCACCCATGGAAATTTCGTCTATGATAACAATTGCTTAGAAGAGGTCTCTTCTTATAAATATTTGGGTATTGATATTTATTATGAGCTCAACTGAAATTACAACATTGAGAAAATGATTATTAGAGGTTGGAAATCTTATTATGAGGTTGAAAACAATTGTAAGCTTGTCGATCTCTATATTTGGAGTAAAAATGGTTCCTCTTTGAGACCCTTGTCATCCTTTTCCTATACAATTGTGAAGTTTGGGGTTGCAGTGTATCCAAAGAGAAGTGGAGAAAGATTGAGACGATTCAAAAGAAATTCATAACCTACAATATCAAGCTCAAGGGAAATACTCCCTACCATATCCTCCTAATTGAAGTTGGCCTCTCCCCTATTGAAAGAAGGTCTATGTTTAAGTATTTCATGTCTAAGAAGAAGCTTTACAACATGGTATACAAGAGGTTTCCTAAAATTGCTTCTAACATTAGTCAAAACCCCCACCTTCGCCTCAAGTGTGGGTGACATAAGTATGCCCAGTCTTGGCTCAACCACTAGGGGATAAATGAGGAGATCATCCTGGGAAGCAAGGATAGTGTCAATGATACTATCACCTCCAAACTTAAAGATAAGCTCTGGGATGATAAGGACCTAGAGCATAAAAGGAAGCTAAGATATTATAAAGAGGTGATCAACCCCACCCTTGAGAACCTGAATTACCTTTCTATTTTGACCAGCTCAAAGAGAAAGATGAACATCACTAAGATTAGAAGTAATTCTCATGAACTTTGAAATGAAACCGGGTGGTGGTCTACTCATAAGAATCCATGGAAAGATAGAATTTGTCATCTTTGTGAAACTAAGAGCGTGGAGGATGAAAAGAACTTTCTTTTAGATTTCCCGAACATTACTCACATCCGCTCTCATTTCCCTAACATCTATCACACTTCCAATCTTCTTGACTAATTAACTCAAACGAACTATAGTGATATTGGCACGTTTCTTTCCCTTCTTTTTTATGCAGGAGCATCCAATGGCGAGGTGACAGATGGACATGCTGTCTAAAGCACCTTTAAGAAAATTTAACTTTGATTTATTTTACTGTTAACTTTTTCCAAGAAGGATGTTACAACCATTGTAATTTTTTTTCTTTATTTCTGTTTCTTTTTAGTTATGAATGTGAGTTTAAAAATTAGTTTAACAACCATAATAGGAAATGTAACTGTGCAATGTAACCGCTGGTAGTTCCTTAACTGAATGAGGCTACCTATACTATTAAAAGACATTTCATAGAAGGCACGAGGGTTGATGCCCAGAGAAGGAAAATAGAAATATATTGAGATTGTAAAATTTTGCTGACAATCATAAACTAGAAGACTAAACATTGATATTTTCAGGTAACTAGAAAGACTGTTCCATGAATTATTTTCTGTAAATGTGCATGAGTGCAAACTATAAATGAAGACCGAGCATGAATACTATGCCAGCATCAACATCTAAGAACGAAGGACGAACATAGGAATTGTGCGCAAAACCAGAAAACAACATTCACCATGTATAGCCAAAGGTACTCGCAGACCAAACATTTTATCGTTCCTCAACATAATATTTTTTATCTAAATACGATAACATGTATTGAAAATGTTACAAAAATAATTATCAAAGAAAATTAGCATTTTAAGCTTCATGGTGTTCCATATTCACATTCCGCATACAGATACATAGTTCCAGGGTTCCACGAGTCCCATCTCATCTACAACAGAGACGACCAAAAACCCTCAGCCAACATGACCAAACAAGAATGAAAATAAAAGCCAGACTACAGAGCGAGATATAAAGAACTGTAACCACAACAAAACGACAAAACAATAAGATCAACCACAGAGTTACGACCATGAAGACCTGTAGAAAATCGACAACCCTACATAACCTATTGAGAGACAAATACATATTGTTTCGACAGACAGAGCCTCAAACAGGCACCAGAACAAGCTTAACAGAACGGTCCTACCCGTTTCAAACAAGGGCTGAGATAGAAGACTAGAGACACGACGAGCCACCAAGTCCAAACCCTCGACACCAGTACATGAGCCACTTGCACAACAAAATAGAGATGTTAGTTAAGGCAGCATAACCTGACTGAACAATAAACAAAAAGAGCAGAACGAAAAGACGACAACAAAAGCCTTAAGGTTACTTGAGTGACAAGAGGGTTTGAACAAACCCCGAAGCAGTAGCAACGCCAAGAGGGAAAGGGGAATTGAGAGCCCCAACAAAAACCAAAGAAGCATGGCCAGAGAGCCATATAAATCCACAACTGCTCACAAGGAGTGGTATTATCAGTAAGAGATAAAATGTCACAATGAAGTGAAACTAGAGAAGGAAGATTACCTTTAAAGGAAACTTGATAGTCGCCAAAGAAAATGAACCGAGAACCTGCCAGTGGAACTGACACAGTTTATTAATAGCTGAGCCATATAAACAAATAGATCAGGCCAACAAACAACAAATCAAACAAGGTTTCTCAGTCTCAGACCGCCTTCAGGGTGAACCCACAACAGGGAGAACGTTGACAGAGCGAGCGAACAAAGGAGAGCCGAGTGCCATAGCCATAACAAGGAACAAAACCCCATAGCTGACGGAGTAGCTGGGTTTCCAACAGAGCAAGTGAATGACTAGGCAAGGGTTCCCCACCAAGCCAAAGACCCAGCACGAAACTCCAAAAAACCTCATGGACTATGGAGGAATTAAAAGCCTCATTAAAACCTCTCCAAAACCCTTGAGTCACTGCATAGGAAGATCACGTGGTTTAGCTGCCACGTAGCGTCCACATCAGCAGTCAGGTGTGTCATCAATTTTTTATATCAGAGCAGTTATTTCCTTAGGGAAGAAAGTTTAATTATGGAGGTACGAAGAAGAGGAAGAGGAAGAGGTGTTCGGAGAGCAATCAAAGATGGACTGCGTGAAGAAATCAGGGTCCTTAGTGCCAGGCTAGCAGCAGTGGAAGTAGGAAGGCACAGGGATCTAGAGGATGGTGACGATAGTGATGCAGAGACTATAGCTACAATAGATGGGTCCGAAGAGGAAGGACCAGAAATAAGATTGTTGAAATCCATCCTGTTAGCAAACAACAAACTGAAACCTAAACTGTCAAATTATGATGGCAGCCTATCTACTGAATTGCTTCTAGATTGGATTAGCGAGTTAGATAAATACTTTGAGAGTGAAGAGATCACTGATGAAAAGAGGATTAGGTTTGTAGCTATGAAGTTTAAGGGGCATGCCGCACTGTGGTGGGATAGTGTGCAAGCAGAGCAAAAAATATCCAACAAACCACCGATTAAGAAGTGGGACAGGATGGTGGCCAAGTTGAAGGGTAAATTTTTACCTAAATATTATCAGATTGCGCTACATAGACAGGTATAGAATCTCAAGAAGAGGTCAATGACTATAAAGAGTACATAGAGGAGTTTTATAGAGTAAATTTGTGAGCAGGTTATGTCGAGGACAACCTAGAGAAGACTGCAAGGTTTGTGAATGGGTTGCGGATGGAGATACTGGACGAGATCAGTATTCTCTCCCAGATCTATAGAAGAAGCATATAAATGTGCTTTAAAAGCAGAAGAAAAAATTAACAGAAGGCAGAATGCGAGGAGAGGACGTGGTTTCAGACGAGGTAGGGGACAGTCCTATGGCAGAGGCAGAACTGCCAGCAACAATGATGAAGGCAACAGTTTGAAAGCTGCAGGGTCAACAGAAAAAGACGGTAACACTAGGGGAGGAATGCCTTACCAGTGAGGTAGAGGTAATGGTAGAGGCAGAGGAGCTGCCTACCAGTGTTACAAGTGCCACAAATGGGGGCACAGATTGTTTAAATGTCCTGAAAGTGATCAGGCAGCACAAAGGGGGGCATATGTTGCTCAGCCTGAGGAGACCGAGGTCCCACCTCAAGAAGTGGAGAACATGCCTGAAACAGGTGAAGCCTTGGTACTAAATAAATTTTTATTGAAGCCAGATAAAGAATCAGCTAATCCAACATGGTGGAAATCTCTATTCCAGACTGTATGTAAGTCGCAGGGGAAGTGTTGTAAATTGATTATCGATAGTGGGAGCATGGACAATTTGGTAGCCACAGAAATGGTATAAAAGTTGGGCTTGAAGTGATTGAAACACCCAACTCCATACTGGGTGTATTGGATACAGAAAGGACACCAACTGCTTGTTGATGAGCAGTGTGAGGTGGAATTTCATATTGGCAAATACAAGGATAAAGTGACGTGTGACATTATGCCCATGGATGTATGCCATATACTGCTGGGAAGACCTTGGCAGTATGACAGGAAGGTGGTACACAATGGAAAAACGAATTGCTATAATTTCATGAAGGATGGGGTCAAACACACATTGTACCCACGAAAGAAGAAGCTACAACAGAAAGTAGTGGATTGAAAGCCTTGTTGCTAGGGGGGAAGGAGTCCCTACAGTAGTTGGGAGATGACGAGATTAAATTTGTAGTCATACGGAGGCCAAGGCCAGTGTTAGTTCATACTGAAGTTAAGGATTTACTGGAAGAAATCCAAGCTATGTTGCATGAATTCAACGATATAGTAGTGGACGAATTGCCAAATAAGCTACCTCCGAAACGAAGTATCAACCACCATATCGACTTTATACCAGGAGCCAACTTAACCAACAAAGCCACTTATTGCATGAGCCCGAAAGACAACGAGGAGATTAGAAAACAGGTACAAGAATTGTTGGATAAGGAAATGATTCGGGAAAGCCTAACTCCGTGTGCAGTACCAATAGTTTTGGCTCCCAAGAAAGAAGGGGAGTGGCGAATGTGTACCGACTCCCGAGTGATTAATAAGATTACTATTAGGTATAGGTTTCCCTTACCACACATGGGTGATATGCTGGACTGCTTAAGTTGAGCAGCTTACTTTTCCAAGATTGATTTGAAAAGAGGTTATCATCAGATACGAATTTGAGAAGGCGATGATTGGAAGACTGCTTTTAAGACCAATGAGGGCCTGTATGAGTGGCTGGTCATGCCATTCGGATTGAGTAATGCACCCAACACGTTCATGCACTTGATGAAGGAGATGCTAAAAGAATACATTGGGAAGTTCATTATTGTATACTTGGACGATATTCTTATTTTTAGTAAGACCAGGGAGGAACATTTCAGACACATCAGGTGTGTCTTGGAAAAATTACAACAAAATAAATTGCTGTCAAATTTGAAGAAATGAACATTTTTCAAGAAGGAATTGATTTACTTGGGGTTCGTGATCTCAGAAAATGAGTGAAGATGGATCTGGAAAAGGTTGTAGCCATAGTCAGCTGGCCGTCCCCAAAGAGTTTATTTGAAGTATGAAGTTTTCATGGGCTAGCAAGTTTTTACATAAAGTTTATAAGAGATTTTAGCAATATCTGCATGCCCTTGGTAGAGACTATCAAGAAGGCCAATCAACCATTTCATTGGACTGATTTAGCTGAAAGGATTTTTCAGCTGCTGAAAAAAGAGATTACTGAACGACCTGTTTTACGGTTGTCGGACTTTAAAAAACTATTTCAAGTTTGTTGCGACGCTAGTGGGACAACGATTGGAGCAGTGCTGAGTCAAGAGGTTAAATTGGTGGCCTATTTTAGTGAAAAATTGAATGAGAGCAGACATAAATATTCATCCTATGATAAGGAATTCTATGCAGTAGTGCAAGCACTGAAACACTGGAGACACTATTTGTTGGGAAATGAATTCATCCTGTTTTCGAACAATTATGCTTTGCAATATATTATGCTGCAGTACAAATTAAACCACAAACATGCGAATTGGGTGGAATATTTCCAAATTTTCACGTTTGTGTTAAAGCACATCAGTGGACAAGCCAATAAGGTGGCAGACGCATTAAGTTGGAGGAGTTTGATCATGTAGGAGAGCAGAATACAGGTGTTGGGTTTTGAGCATCTTAAGGATTTGTACGAGACAGATGTAGATTTTCGTGAAGCATATGAAGATTGCCAGAATCCATTGTTGAGGGACAACAAATTGTGGTTAGATTTTAACTTGCAGGAAGGATTGTTGTTCAAGGGTGGATAGTTGTGCATTCTAGAGTGTTCAACGAGGGAAAACCTAATCCAGGAGAAGCATAATGGAGGTCTAGTCGGACATTTGAGCGTAGACAAGACATTGGACCAAGTAAGTCATCTTTATTATTGGCCTAGGATGTGACGAGATGTGCAACTAGCGAAGGGACATACTCAGAATACGGAATTATACACACCATTTCCTGTTTCGAACATACCTTGGGATTCAGTTAGTTTAGATTTTGTTTTGGATTTTCCAAGGACATAGAAAGGGTATGATTTAATTATGGTAGTGGTGGATCACTTTACAAAGATGGCGCATTTTATCCCTTACAAGAAGACCAACGATGCCACACATGTAGCCCACCTATTCTTTACAAAAATTGTCAGGTTACATGGCTTTCTGACATCTATTCTTTCAGATAGGGATGTGAAGTTTATGGGCCATTTCTGACGAACTTTGTGGAAGAAATTGGACACTAAACTGAATTTTAGTTCATCTTATCATCCACAGACCAATGGGAAAACTGAAGTGGTAAACCAAAGTTTGCGAAATCTGCTACGTAGCCTCCTTGGAGAGAATTCACAATAGTGGGATCGCATACTCGCCCAGGCAAAGTTCGCTTATAACAACTCTCCGAACAGAAGCACAGGCAGAAGCCCTTTCCAAGTCCTGAATGTCATGCACTCTCGAGGAGTGCACGAATTGAGAGATTTGGGTCAGTTGGAATAGAGGAGTGCTGACGGAGAAGAATTCGCCAAGATGATTAATGAACTTCACAAGCAGGTAAAAGCTAAGTTGCAGAACACCAGTCAGAAGTATAAACAAAAGGCAGATTTGAAGCGACGAGAAGTGCAGTTTGATATAGAAGATTTGGTACTGGTGCATCTAAGAAAGGAAATGTTCCCCAAACGTGAGTACAACAGGCTGAAATTCAAAAATATAGGGCCTTTGCCAAATTTTACAAAAATTTTCTGCCAATGCCTATGAATTACAATTACCCTTGGGTATTGGGATCTCACCCATTTTCAATGTCGCAGACCTATGCCCCTATGTTTCTGTAGACACAGAGGAAGATTCAACTGGTCACACACGGGGCACCCAGGGTGACGAAGAGACAGGGACATGGATCAAGGAGCTACCCACAGCTAAGCCTTTAGAGATTGACCAAATACTGGACACTTAGGTAGCTCGGCGGACACGCCGGAAGGAGTACTTGCAGTACTTGGTTAAGTGGAAGGACCGTCCGATAGAGGACAATACTTGGATGGATGTCGGATAGATTCAAAGTGCCGGATATTTAATTGAAAAGCTCATGGACAGGATCCATGAGATTCATTTACCCTGGGAGCCTGATGCAGGAGCATCAAATGGCGAGGCAACAGATGGACATGCTGTCTAAAACACCTTTAAGAAAATTTCATTTTGATTTACTTTATTGTTAACTTTTTCCAAGAACGTTGTTACAGCCATTGTAATTTTTTTTTCTTTATTTCTGTTTCTTTTTAGTTATGAATGTGAATTTAAAAATTAGTTTAACAACCATAAGAGGAAATGTAACTGTGCAATGTAACTGCAAGTAGTTCCTCAACTGAATGAGGCTACCTAAAATATTAAAAGGCATTTCATAGAAGGCATGAGGGTTGATGCACAGAGAAGGAAAATAGAAATATACTGAGATTGTTACCGGGAATAGTTTCACTCGGATGGTGCATTCCCACCAAGACTGGTAGCTATCTTAGAAACAAACAAGTAAAGTATATTTCGCTTTCCTTTATGAAATAGGTAGGAGTGGAAACAAAGGAGACCAACCTAGTCTTGTGCTGATTTCCTCTCCTTCCTGATAGAGCTTTGCCACTTCTTCTTCATCTGCTGCACTTTAAAGACACCTGTGGAATCATAACAACATATACTATCAAGAACAAAGATCATATTCATAAATAACACAGGACCAGATGTGTGTTAACCATAAAAATGCATATATAAACAAGTACACAAGAATATGGAGGAAAACTAGAATAGCTTTATTAAGATGAAAAGTAGCAAGAGGATTACAATCATATGTTCTTACCCAACATCATCCTCCAGCTAGAAAGCCCTTCTTCACCTCAAGAAAATCTTATATCACCCAACACTATGAAATTGCACCAGAAAACCAACAACACTTTTCTATAAGATACAAAATTCTGGCCTCTAGATCTCTGTGATGAGGGATCCATATATAGATGATTATAAGGAGGTGAGTCATCTTCTGGGATCTTGATTAGTGTCCTCTCTCTGATAGTTCCCGCTTTGACTTGTAGAATGATGATCTCTTACTCATCCTTGGTCGAAAATAGAGAGGCAAGTGTCAGAGGGGAAGCTTCTGGAAGATTCCATGATCTTCCACCTCGCATTTTTCCCTGCCATTTGTCCATTCCCGACCATCGCACCCTATAGAGGAGCAATTCAGTATGCATCGCACCTTGTACACTGGGAAGGTGATATGCATCACACCCTCTGCACTGGGTTTTCAATATGGTCCAGTTTTGACCATTTATGAGCAGTTTTAGTGGAGAAATTCTGGGAGATGATGTAATCAGCTGACCTTGTTCCTTTAGGCAGTGAAGCAACACTTTTAGGGACTTAGGAGCCCTCGGTTTATGGAAATTTATGATTGGGGTTGAAGTGCCCAAAAATGTCTATAACAATCTTCTATAAGGATCCTAATTATCCCATGGTGAGATAACTGTTGGGAATTTCCCTCTTGCACTTTGATGCTTGAGTCTATTAGTGATTGTCGCAGGAAGTATGGTATGTTGAGCCTGTGGTGAGGGGGTGTTTCTGCTCCAAATCTCAATTCTTCAAGAAGCCTAAAATGATAGCAATAGACCATACTATACCTACCCTCACATGAAATTTATTTGATCAGTTGGTAGCTTACCTCATTCCAGCGATATGGCAGACTTGCTCTCCTTACTCTATTTTTGTCCTCAGTGGGTTCCTCATCTTATAAAAATAATTTCCTTTTGGAAACCTGGCTATCTCCTTTGTCTTCCTTCCTCCATGGTATTCCTAGGGGAAGTGTTGTAACTCTGTTGATGAGCTAAGGAGTGAGTTCTATGGAGAGGCCTCTTACCACAACAATGGCATGGATTCAGGTTAGTGGAATGAAAGAAGAGAGCAAAATCTTGGGCCACCTCATCATCATACCCTCTGAATTTTTCGAAAAACCCCATCCAATTACGTCTGGTGAATATTTATAGTACCTAAGGGTGTTGTTTGATTCTCACAGTGTTTGTGGGCTCCCTCTTATTAAACCCTCCTGTCATCTTGGTTGGTGAGGTTTTGAGGAGATGAGATGGTTGATACAATGCAGAAGTAAGAAATTGAGATGACTGTATTGACAATTCTCTTGCATAGCTACCAAATTTACTTCAAACTAGAGGATTTTTTTTTATCAATTTACTTGGAAATAGGAATGTCATTACAAATCCTACCTCTTCATAATATTTGTTGTGGTCAACCCCCAAGATTCCCCCTCTAAAACTCCTCTCGGCCTATCCTATAGACTGTCTCTATGTATCCTGTAAGAATTCCCGTGCACAATCTTGTAGGGATTCCTATGCAATCCTGTAGGAATTCCTATGCAGTAAAATGATGGAGTTTTACTTTCGGTAGGTTGCTTGGGTATGAGAGTGACCTATGAGAGTGAGCTTCAAGGAAGTGAATGCATGAATGCATAGGTACGATGATTATTTCTTCTTATGGTCACTCGAGGTGAGGTGGTGTGCTGGAAACAGAGATATGTTTCCATTTTTGGACCGTTGGTCCCCACTACCACCTCATCACCCCCCACTCCTCGTAATCAACTCCCACTTTATGAATTTGTAGCTTTAACTATTTTTGTCCTTCTTCTTATCTATTTTTGAGTTAACTGCTGCCACATGTGAGAGAACATCTTGTTTTGTCTTTGTTGACTAAGTGAAGGTTGCCAAGTTAACTGGCCACCTTTTCGTTCATAAACCAGCGTCCTCGTAACCTTTACATTTTTTTACTACATGATGCATATGAGAGAGCGATCAGGATACTTACCTATGGTGCCAATACCTTGCTGCAGTTGTTGAAGACTAGAGGTGCTTGTTGTGTGTATTGGTTGCATGCTATTCTTCTTCCCTTCTTGTTGCTTTCTGATGATCCTTTTGTTTGTGTAGGTACTTGTTGTTGAAGATGGTGGTGGTAGTGTTGCTTTGGTGCTCCTTCTGCCCTTGGGTCATCAGGATGGAGGCTTGCTATTATTATGATTTGTATTCTATGGGATAGGCTACTACAGGATGTCTTGTAGCTGCTTCTCCCTCAGAACTCTTAATCATACACTTTTCTAGTGTTGTGAGGATGGTGAAATGGATGGAGAGAAAGACTAGGAGTGTGGAGAACAAGGAATACTCAGGTGATTCTCTCTATTCCTCCCTATTTCCCTTCTTTTCGAAGACTGAAAAAAAATAAATAAATAAATAAAAAAATAAAAAATAAAAAAAATACATAAAATAATAATAATAATAAATAATTATTAATTAATAATTAATAATAATAATATAATAATAAATAATAAATAATAATAATAATAATAAATAAAAATATAAATATAAATAAAAATAAAAATAAATAAATGAATAATAAATAATAAATAATAATATAAATAAATAATAATAATAATAATAAATAATAATAATAATTTAATAAATAATAAATAATAAATAAAATAAAATTATATATATATATATATATATATATATATATTTTATATTATATATATATATATATATTATATATATATATATATATATAGATAATAAAAAATAAAAATAAAACAAATAAACCAACAATAAAATAAAACAAAACAACAAAAACAAAACAAAACAACAAAAAAATAAAAATAAATAATAATAATATAATAATAATAAAATTGCTCAGTGGCAGCCTCAACAGATCAATCGCCCTCTAAATCCGCCAATTCGTCTCAGAGAAGATTGGTGGAGGAGCATTTAGAAGTTTCAGAGGAGGTGCAGGAAGAGGAGGGTCATGAGTAGGACAATCTTCAACAAAGCTCTCCTCAGGAGCATATAATCGACTCTCAGCCAGGGAAGGAATATGCAAATATCCTGCACCTCAGGACTCCTCCGGATGGCTCTCTGTTGGAAGTCAAGGACGGGGTGATGGTAACCTGGGAGCGTGCCCCGGATAAGGTCGAAGAGCAGGACACTGAAGATTCAAAGTAAGTTTCAATCCTTTTTCTTGAAGCCTCAGGAACGCAACTCAGTTTTGCAGCTCAAGAACTCACAGCTAATTACCAGGCAACTCGGTACTGCGCTTTCCAGTATGGCGCCTTCAACACAGGCTCTTTCTCTTGGACCTCCAATTTTGTCAACTCACAAAGTAAAATTCTCAGTTTTATGTTGTTTTGTTTTGAAATACAGAGGTCTGAGCAGATTTTTGCAGGCTCTGATCAATATTGTAAGCAATTTTGCAAAAATATTTTGAGAGAGGGATGGCTATGGCTCCCTCAGAGGTCTGATCCTCTTTGTATATGTTTTTTTCTCTTTTAATATAAATAGCATAGTCTTTACTCAAAAATAATAATAATAATAATAATATTAATAATAAAATTGAAAATTGAAAATTTTTAAAAATAATAATAAATTAGTTAATTAATTAATTAAAAAAAATATAAATAAATAAATAAATAAGTAAAATAAATAAGTAAAATAAAAAAATTTAAAAAAATGGTGATGGAATGATGATGAAGGGGGTGTTATTTCCTTGGCATAGCAGGTCATTTTTTCTTTGGGTCTCTTCTTGTAGGATTTCTGGGTCACTGTGATTCCTACAGGATCATCCTGTAGATTTTCAAGGGATCCTATAGGTTTACAGGGGATCCTGTAGAAAACACAGTCCCCTTGTAAACTAGAGGAAAGGAGTGGAAAAAATGAGAGAAATGGTAGAGTGATGAATGAAAATGAGTGAAAAAATAAAATGTGAGTGAAATAGGTCTCTTGATGATCCTCCGTTGCTTCCTAATCGTCCTTCTTGCTAACCTGCAAAAATAGAAATTTTCATGATTTTTCTCTTTTTTTTTAAAACAACTAGGCTTCGTTTGAGAGGTTTTCATCCTAGTTGTTTTCCCTAGGCGCCTCAGGAGAGGTTTTCACCCAGGGATATTTTTATTCTCATTTTTTTCTTTTTCTTCTTTTTTTTACTGTCACTATTGGGCCGCCCCAAGAGGTTTTCAACCCGATAGTGGGACTCAAGTGCCTCATGGAGGTTTTCACCTAAGCCCTTATTTTTTCTTTTTCTTTTTCTCAGTGATTTGGTGAGGGAGGTGTTGAAACTTGCTCCACTATCATCACTGTTTTATTGATATCATCAATGAACTCTTGTCTTGACAAAGGTCTCTTGTATATTTTCAATCAGTGTCCATTAAAAAATAAAGGGATGGCCTCTTCATTTATGGTTCTGATTTGCACTGAACCATTATCATGGCATCTTTCTACAACATAAGGTCCTAGCTATCTTGTCCTTAACTTGCCATTGAAGCCTTTATACCTAGAATCATATAACAAAGCCTAATCACCTTCTTGGAATTGCTTTTTCTTGATTTTCTTGTTAGCCTTGGAAGCATTTGGCCCAAAAATGGATCCAAAACACTATTGAAGGCTTCGAAATTCACCTAAGGATCATTTAAAAATCCCAACAGTCGCATGCCAAGAGCCCTTGGAAGGGTAGAAAATCATTATCAGGAGGAAAAAACCAAAGAAAAACAGTGAAAAACCATGAATCGCAGGCTTACACAGTCCAAGCATGGCAGTCGTTAGATTTGGCCGATCAACGGCCCAGATCTAAGTGGAAAATCGCAATCGGTGGATCTGATCGGCACAGGCGGGCAGTAGCAATTGGTGCAAGACACCGCCAATCAGCGATCTCCGATGATCGGATTGGCAAGTCGCATTGGCGGATGTACCGACAGAATAAGTAAGGGCCCTAGGAATGAGCTATAAGTGATTGCGATTAGATCGCATCGCTATATCACAGTGGAGTAGCACCAAGAGGCAGAGCCTTTACACCTTCGTATGTGCGATGCGATGATGTGGACCTGATGGTATTCTAAATAGTATTTGATAATATTTGAGGTCTGTAGTAAGCTTTTTTTAATGCATTTTAATGTATTTCGTTATATAACAAAATATAAAGGGGAACTTGGTAGCACCGATAGCGATGAAGCTCAGACCCGAAAGGGTCCAGGAAGTGAAGTCTATAATATTTGAAGTCCGGAGGGAGGCCTTTTTCATGTATTTCTCGTGTTTTTCAAGTATTTCAAGGAACAAAGGGAACAAAGGGACCAGGTCGTCTGCGATAGGTGACAGCGACCCAAAGGGCGGACCCGATAGATATATATGCCATGTTTAAGGACTTTTGAAGTCTGCAAGAACAGAACATTGGTGAGATTTTTACAAGGTTGTTGTGTTTTCTGTATTAAACAGAAAACAATCATTATAAACGTTTAAAATATCATAGAGGCACGTAGACCCTTTCCATTACCTAACAGAGGCCGGGAGACAGGGACAGAGGACAGAAAGTGATCATGGATAGCACAGCACGACACAGCCAAAGCAAACCGAAACAATCATGGAGCAGACAGTGCAACACAGCAGAATCACCAACAAATGATCATGGAGCATCTCTGGCATGAGAGAGCTCCAAAACAGTGTGGAAAACTACCCTAAAGTAGTTATTATGCTGTCAGAAGAAGAAACATCTGAGCCACGCTTGCCTAGTCAGGGAATCAAACTGTTGAAAAGACAGAGAAGAAGATTAAGACACTCTGAGCCTTTGAGAGCTTAAGAGCATTATAAAAGGCCTATAAAAGGCTGAAAACAAAATGTAACAAGGGTTCAACTTCTGGAGACTATTGATACTTTGCTACTCAAGCTTCTCATCTTCATTCATTAGCAATATAAGCATCTTTTGTTGTTATATGTTCAATGTCCATTTTCTCTTCTGTTCTAAGATTGCACTTCAACAGGTTGTTCATGTTTATTTTGTGTCTAATGCCAGATAACTGTCATCTTATCTCTGCGTTGATAAATTAGATTTGCAAGCTTATTTACTACCTATAGCTAGCCATTCATATGTGGTTATATATGCATCTATCGGTATAGTCAATATTCTCATTTGTTGCCTGTAGCTAGCCATTCATATGTGTTTATATATTCATCTACTAGTATGGTCAGTATTCTCCATCCATTTATTGAATATAAAAACTATTGAGCATTAGTGGTCTAAAGCCTTGTAAGCTGAGGGTTTTCATGCAAGTCTTCAGTAAAAACATAATTTAAATGGTTATCTGGCTTGATCCAAACCATCATTTATTCCAATAGTTTAGAGAACAATATTGAAGATTATATGTTACTGGGAAAACATGCACAGGGTATAGTTGAGCCAATAATGGTTGAGGTAAGGCCTAAGTATTTAGGTCTTGGTTGTGGACAATCTTATGGAGAAAGTTCTAAAGCAGCCATGAAGGCAATTGAAACAGTTCCTAGAAGGAGTTTCATTTTAGGTTCTCTATCTCAAGGTTGTAAAGGTTGTATCCTTGAGGAATGCAAAAGTTGAAACATACTTTGCAGGAAGAAGGTGTGCATAAGCATGCACTTGAACAAGAAAGTGGTGGAAGCTCTAAAACCTAGTAAAGGAATCAAGTCCAAGGAAGCCATTGGCATAGATTTCATAGCCATCTGAGGTCGTTTGCAGTGTTAGGATATTTCGACACATAGGAAATAGTTAAGTTCAACTTGGTCTAGTATAGAGTTAGGTATAGAGTTAGGTACAGTGTGTTTCTTTATACCGTTGTACATTTTGTAACTTACAATCCGACGGTCACGATATGTAGTGATCCGACGGTTCATTCTCTCCTCGGTATTACCGACACTTGATCCGTGGCTTGACACCCGATTGGTCCATGAATTCTATTTAAAGCGCATGGAGGGTCATTTGTAGGTTAACCGTGCATGATGAGAAGCTTATGTAAATTTTCATTCTTTTATTAATAAATTGCCTGTAGTAGCCACGTTGGCGCAGGCCGTGGACTGTTTCCCTCTCTGAGGGTTTTAAACACGTCAAAATACTGGTGTATTGATCTGTGATCTGTTTGTGAG
>APFE030544924.1:157474-224631 GCA_000404065.3 Pinus taeda | reverse complement strand
TTATAAAAATATACAATTTTTAATTAAAGAAAATGAAGTAAAAAATTGTACTTTGTATTTTCTATCTAAATAAACGTTAGGGTAAACTTCACTATGTGAAAGAGTCAATGTAGTTAGGTCCACTTTGATGGTCTCATGAAACTGTTTTGGTGTTCAACGATATTAGCATAGATTGATTAGATGTGATGAAATCTTTAAAAGGTTTACATATTCTTTATTTTAATATGCCTATGTTGACAAAACCTAATGAGGGGTTGGGGATGGAAGTCATATTGGGGGAATTAAACATCCCATTCGGTGTCTAGGCTCCAAAGCCTCACACTATCCTGGCAATAAGCATCCCGTAATGTGTAGATCGATCTTCTTCCATTCAATAAACAAGCTAGCCTTTACCTAGGCTTAACCTAGTCACAAAAAAAATGCGTAAGCTAAGTTGAGGGTTTGCTTAACTAGGTCATTGAATTGACTGTTTTTATGTCAAGGTATGGTGGTATTTATGCAATTGTTGGTTGGATTTTCTCCAATATTTTGGTTTTCTAGGGTAAATCATGATGTGTATGCTTAGGCTTATTATTGTTATGTATTACATTTTTAACATTATTTCTCTCCTACTATTTTGTTTCTAAAAATGGTATCAAAACAAAAGGATCATGGCTTGGGGAAGGTCGTTGGGGTTCAAGTTGAGATAAAAGTGCTAATAAATATACCATAGTAGCATTGTGTGCAAAAATTATGAACATGCATGGATTCATTGTGATTTTCATGTGGATCGGATATTATGCATGGATATTGCAATGTAAGGAAAATGAGAGGAAATATTCACAAAAATCATCAATGAAGAGGACAAAACTGCAACAATCACAAAAAATAGAAATGAAAAATTGAGATGAAATTCGTTAATTGCATGTATATGGGCATATGAGTGTAAGACCTTGTTTGGCATGGGTATCACTTAGATAATTGTTGGAGCAGATAGTTGATAGCAAAGTTTAAAGTGGCCAATATTAGGGTAAACTTAGGTCAAAGAGTGATATTTTTTAGGTCCACATTAGTGGTTTTTGGTGATGGTTTCGGCACATGATTTTGGTGGCTATTAGGATATTTAGAGACTTAGAGTTAGTTAATTTCAACTTGATTTAATATGTCTATTAAGTAAAATTGTTTTTCTTAGTGGGTTTTCCAATTCATTTTCTAAAAATCAAGGTTTTTTGGAGATAAATCTCCAAAAGGGGCTTCAACGTTTAGAAAGAATTCTAATTCCTTGCTTGTAAATAATCTTGGATTCTTTAATTATTATAGAAGGTATGAGTTCTAGTTTTAGAAAAGCTGTGGATAGGAAATATTTTTTCCATAAGGAAAAAACTAATTTACCTTGAAAGGTATGAGAGATTTAGGGAATAAATCATGAGAGCTTCATGGGATAAATCATGAGAGATTTATGGAATCAATTAGGGAGCGGTTTATGGATGTAGAAAAACCTGTCACTCTTGTAACTTTGCATTTAGTCATTGTAATTCTACAGGAAAAACTAATGCCAAATGAATGTGTAATCAGGCTATAGAGAGTGAATAGGGAGAAAAAATGTTTTTGATTATTTGTATGTACATGATTTATTGAATGAAAGTGATTGAACACATCATTATGCTCATGATCATCTCTGTGTATTTGCGAATGGATAGTTCCAGCACTTGTGTGTAATCGAGAATTAAGCAGAGTTTTAGTTTCATGTGAATAATCAAATTGATAATAGATTGAGTTTAAGCTTTGTCATGAATGAATGGTACCAACCTAGTGAGAGATTAGAGAAAATTTTAGTAGTATAAGAATTATGTGCATGTTTAGATGATTCCATGTGTAAATGAAGTTGAATTAAAATCAGAATTCATGTAATTAAAGTAGGGTTTCTATGTGATAAAACCTTGCAGAACAAGAAGGAGACTAGTTGACATATACATATGTCTATGTGTGCGAGATATATAGAAAATTCTTGTTGAAGACTTAGAGGAATCAAACTAATTTAGGTAATTTGAGAATTGAGTTTTCTTTATACTAGAAATTCATAGAAATGGAAAATGAGGATTTTTATAAATCTTGTAATGATTGAAGGGTTGTAATGCCATTTTGAGAAACAAAATTTTTCAACTTAAATCATGATTAAGGCATAGTACTCTGATGAAATTTAGAGATTGCGTTGATGAAGATATGTGGGACTGAATTGTAGGAAAATATATTTTCTTGTATCAGTGTTTCTTTAGTATGCATTAATTGCATTATCATCCTAGGGTCACTATATATTCTAGACATAGAGTCATTTAATGACTCATACTATCCAAGACATTAGCTATTATTGATGAGTGGCTTGACACCCAATTGGTCCATGACCTACACTAAGGGTGATGGCTGAGGTAAATTGCGAGAGCTCTATTATATAAAATACTTTTATTTTTCATTAATATAATTTCCTTTAAGTGACCACCTTGCTCACAAAATTTATGTCACAAAATTTTAACCAAATAAAAATATTAGAATTGTGATTTTTGATACCATTGTGTAAGTGATTATTGAGGGTGTTCATGTGTATGGAAAACCCTATTTATCCCAAAAGTGTACAATGAAGTTAAAGCCTCTGAATTAAAAGTAACAAAAAACTAAGCTAAATTGAAAGCATGACTAAGTTTAAGCCATATAGTAACAATAGTTTTATTATTGACAATTTTTTTTGCCAATTAAATTTTATGATTAATATAATTTATGTATAGTTGTTGTAGTAGTTGTTGTTTATTTTACTAGTTTCTAGAAAAAATGAAAAGTGTATTTTATATTTGTTAAATGTAACTGTGTGAAATTTGAAAGGTGTGTTTAATGTTCAATTTAGGGACGCCCTTCACTATGA
The DNA here is from genome assembly GCA_000404065.3 of Pinus taeda. Classification (NCBI taxonomy): domain Eukaryota; kingdom Viridiplantae; phylum Streptophyta; class Pinopsida; order Pinales; family Pinaceae; genus Pinus; species Pinus taeda. Next base: position 221,738 of record APFE030544924.1, on the reverse strand, counting down.
CTGTCATTTCTTTATTCTTACAAAGCTTCTATCTGCTCCTCCTTTAATTAAAAAGCCCGATACGCCTCTCGTGTACTATTCGATATTTTGACAAAACGTGACACCATGGGTATATAGGTCACTAGACATTGAACATAAATAAATAACCATATCAAACCCTGTTAATCTCATTACCCGCACATATGTTGTCGAAATTCGAAAAGTTAATGAAGAATTATTTGGGGGTGAATTATGTTTAAGGACACGCATCTGCGGTGGTTTTAGCTGAAAATGCAACCAACAAATGCGTTAAAAGTATATCGCAATCATGCCAAGACAGCTAAAGAGCTTCCAGTCATTGAAAGATGGAATCGGTTGTTGAATCACAATTAGCTTGCACTTTTAAATTATTCTTAACATTCTTGTTCTCCGACTGCTAGCCGTTTCTAATTACCAGTGTTTCCCGGCCATGAACAATGGCCGCCATGAATATTCCTTTTTACTATTAATGGTAACCTAAGGAAAGAAGGTTAAAACCAAAGAAACCAATTTGAGAATTAATATCAAATAATGGTAATGTCATTCCCGGAGTTCATCTCATAAGTAACACATTTCATTGCATAAAATCATCTTACAGGCAAACACATTACATTCCATATAATATTCCTACACGTACAGGGAAGTATAATACGCATCTCTAAGAATCTGATAACATAAGGACCTGGAAGAATTTGATTCTTCTGTCGGAAGACTCTACATATAGAGAATTATGAATGATCTAAACGAAAACGTAGATAGAAGAAAACTTAGGTAGATAGATAGAACACTCGGTACGTAAATAAAAGCAAACGTAGATAGAAGAAAACTTAGTATATAGAAGGCTCGGTAACCCTAACAGGAATGCCTTCCCCATGGAAAAAAATTGTCACAGACCAGGGGGTTCATCGTGCCCTATTCCTGGACTATGACCCACAGGAAAAACCACAACGCCATCGTTCTTTGTTGTCTTACTATTCTCATAATTTTCATAAGGGGAAGGGTCTTTTGCCTTCTGAACAATTTCATGACCAGCTCTCGCCAACTTGTTATTCCCAGCAACGTCGTTGCCAAGAACAACGCCCTCAGTCCCTTCGCCGTTCACACTCAGGGGACTGCGGTTATTTAATACCACAGCGTTATATGAGTGCATAAACCGAGCGTCGCTCCATGCAAAGGCGTCAACAAGAAGCAAGAGCAGAAGTATAACAACAACAATTCGAGCCTTCATTTTTGAATGAATACTGAGAATCTACCACCTTGCAAGTGATCGAAGTACTACAGAGCTTCTTCAAAAGAGAATCCACGATCGGATCATCAAAGAGAAGAAATGCCCTTATGTCGAATTGGCTGAGCTCTTAACGGTGCTATATATAGATATTTCTCCCATAGTTTTGCATTAACGTAAACATAGATGTTATACCACAAACAAGCAATATCTTTAATGTTAAATGATATGAACCATTTGCATAGATCTTATGCTATTCATCCGTAAATTTTCATATCAGATTTACAGCGGCCATTCACTGTCTGTCCGCGAGATCCGATCTATAGCATAATAAAATGCATTTCATGATATTTTTTTGCGAAATCATGTACAGTTAGTACATTGGTATCAACAAATCGGTACGTTTATGACAACACAGTCTTTGGTATCTGCACGTAATATTCGAAGGATCTGTATCTACAAGTAACATGCTGCCAACTGGAGTTAGTCGCATAGAGTTGTATTAACATAGATATTTCTCCTATATATTTGCATTAACATATAACCATACCGACATAGATATTTCTCCCATGGATTTGCGTTAACATAACCATAGATGCTTCCGAAAATACCTTGTCTTCTTGTACTATAAACAAGCAATAATTTTAATGATAAATTCTTGTTATCAATGTTTTGAACCACTTGCGATACATATTTTGCAATTCATCTGGTTGATTGTGACCCTTCGGTCTTTGTTGTCAAGATCCTCTCCATAGCATAATAATTAGCATTTTACAATAATTTTTAAGAAACCATGTCAAGTTGTGTACTTTGGTATCTACATTTTCGGTAGCATTATGACCACATACGTGCTATTGAAAGGAACAAGTAACATACTGCGTACTGGCGATTCTGAATGCTTCCATGTTCACATTAAAATCTTTTGTCTTCGACAGTCATTCATTTGAAGAATCAACTCCCAAAGCTAAGGAATCTTGCACGGCCGTTGATGACTAGAGAATAGTGACCATCGCAACTATTTTTGATTGGTTAACGATCCAGTTGCAGCTTTGGTGATTCCTTGCTCAACTATTTTTTAATGGTTAAAGATCCAGTTGCAGCTTTGGTGATTCCTTGCTCAACTATTTTTTAATGGTTAAAGATCCAGTTGCAGCTTTGGTGATTCCTTGCTCAGAGAGGGCACTTCTGATTAGCCTTACAGAATCGCTTTGTCCACATAGGGACTCGTGCATCCAACTTGATTGCTTTATTCGCTTTGTCCACACAGGGACTCGTGCATCGAACTTGACAACCGGCTTTAATGGCTCTCTTTTATTTATTGTATTATGTTTATGTTTTCCGCATTGAGTCCAACCCTCGTCCAGGTTGTTAATTAAATAAATAAAAACAATCCATTTATAATGGAATAAAATTATTTATTTATTTATTCAGTTAGAATTAGTGTTTTTGCGTTTTTTATATCTACAAAGATAAAGAAAATCATGTTAAATAATTGTTTTAAGCCATTATGGTAGTAAAAAATAAATAAATAAATCCAAGTAAATATTTTAATAGGCATTAAATATATAGATATAGGTGAAGTTTAATTTATACATGAAATATTTTTTTTACTATAATGTTATACAATTTCAAGTAAAATGTTTTTTTATTATTTAAATATATTTTTGAATGTGTAAATGGGTTCAATACCCTTCAAAACTCTATGGCATTCCATTGACAATAGGGAACCCAAGAGAAAAAGATTGCTCTTTGAGCAGTTCTAGCGATACGAGTTACAACTACAAGAACAACAACAACTACATCAACAACCATTTTAGTAGTGCAAACCCAATAAACTTATTCAACAATGGACCTTGCAAAATCAATGGAAGATTTATCAATTAAGGGGCAACAAATTGAGAAGAGCAAAAAATGAAGACTGATAATGTATATTTAGTTGAGTTACAAAATACACATAGGCTTACATAGGGAACTGAATTCTTACAAACCAATGTGTGGTAGCGATCACCAAGGCTAAGGAGAGTATGTGGATGGAAATAAATGAGGCCATCATTGATATATGACCTTCAATTGAGGTTATCTTTGAGTAAGATGAACTAGTGCATAAAGACAAAGAAGTAATAGCAGATGTGGAAAAGGAATTGGGTTTAAAACCACAAAAATAAAATACACGTATATGGGTTTTTAATTCCGAAACCAAAGATGAACTAGAAGGATATAACATAGAGAATAGAACAAAGACTATTTTGGAAGTGAGGAGAATTCTCACTAAGAAAAATTTGATGCTCCAAATGGAAAATAAGTGCAATAACCTCGAATCAAGTATCGAGAGGTTTCACAAAAAATTCTTTGTGTTACATAAAAAAGGACTCAGTGGATTAAAGGGAATTGGAGATATATTTATTGATCTGTAACAATATCAAAAGAAATTATATTCAATTGCCACATATAAATCCAGATTTTGAAAGATTAAAGGTACAATCACAGATAAAGCTTTTATTGAAGGACTCAATTATGATTTATTCATCAAGCATGAGATAAATCATTTATTTTTGGTTAAACCAACTTTCCAAGAATACAGTGAGGTAGATGAAACATTTAGACAATTGGTCAAATATACAATTCTAGATGAAGAAAGGTGGGAAGAACATGAGTCAATAGTCATCAATAATTTCCAATAGCAGAGTAGAAGATTAAGCAACACACATAAATCCTTGGAAGAAGTGACAACAATTCTAGGAGTTTTATGAAAGGATTTTGGGTTTGCTTCAAAGGACTTGTCTTCTTTTTGAGTTCTTCTTAAGTTATTCCTTTCATTTTATTGTTTCTGCATGTATTTATTTTTATTGAAGAAATATAGGTAAGATATAACTGAATATGAGTCTATCTTAAATCCACTATAAAGCTATTATATAACTCCTCTACATTAATTAATTGTCACTTATTCATAAAGCTAAATGCATTTTCATGAACAATGAACATAGTTTACTTGCATCTTTTTCTTATGATAATTTTAAATATTCTATTTGATTACTTAAAACTCACACCTTAGAATTCTTCCTTCCAAATCTTTTTAAATCTAAATTACTGTTTAGACTTAAAAAATGAGTCCTTTCATTGCATTAAAATAAATTAAAATAGGCATATTTACACAAGCTTAAAACATTGATCATCCATAAATTACAAACAACCAAACATTTTAGATACTCTAATATAATTACCTAACCTAAAATTATCTCAAAAGAAAACAAAATCTATATAACCAAAATTAGTCGTTTCCTATGTGTATCAACTGACTGCTGTTGTTACCAAATGATGAGAAAGAGAAATGACAACACAAATATTCTACGTTTCATCGTTTTATTAAGTTGATTTATTGTGTAGAAAGCAAAACTGCTGATTCTAGGGTTAGGGTTTTTAAGTAGAAGTGCAGAACTTTCGGCGATGAAGATTTATGTAACTATTAGAAAACGAATTGTTTTACATATTTATAAACCGATTGCAGTTGTCATCGTGAAACGATGAGAAAGATAAACTACAGCACAAATCAACTGGCTTATGTACACTTGACTGCTGTGTTAAGTGGGAATCGGTTATTTGTTTGTTCAATGATTTATTGTATAAAAATCAATATGTTTGATTCTAGGATTAGGGTTCTTTTTAGTAGAAGCCCCTCATGTAGATCCATGTAACCAACAGAAAAAGAACTCTTTCCCAAGTGTCTCAAATGATTGTTGTTGTTGTAGTTGAACTGATAGCACAAATCAGCTGGCTATTTTACACTCCGCCGCTCTATTCGGTGGGAATGGTTGGTTTGTTCGATGATTTATTGGGGAAAAATGAATACTGTTATGTCTAGGGTTAGCGTATATCGATTTTTTATGAGCTCTAGAAAATACAAAGGTGTGAAATTAGATTTGATTGTTTGTGTGACTGCATATTCAATATGTTAGAGGAAAAAGCGAGTTATTATATATATATAATATAATTATATAGGTGTATATAATTAGCATTTGCACCAAATGTTGCAAAGGGAACGCCGTAAGGCATAAATTGAATTATGCAAATACAACAAAAAAATACTTCGATAAAGAATAAAAATATATTGAATGCTCACATCAATGTCCTATTAACTTGAACCAATTAGGAGACATATCTATGAACATTAGAATTACACACAATAATGAGGAAATTTCTCATATACAAACAACACCTTTCACAACAACCTTTTCTCACATCCACATTTTAAAGTAGACACATCTATCAACATTAGGATTACATACCATGATCAGAAAATTTCCCATATACAAACAACACCTTGCACAACAACCTTTTCTCACATCCACATTTTAAAAAATGCCTTGGAACGTGATTGGAATATCCCATATTGCCTTTTTCATTATGTAGATAAATCTTTCCCCTATACAAACAACACCTTCCACAACAACCTTTTCTCACATCCACATTTTAAAAAATGCCTTGGAACGTGATTGGAATATCCCATATTGCCTTTTTCATTATGTAAATAAATCTTCCATATTACTATTTTCATCATGAAGATTGTTAGTTCATTGTTGTAAAGTGTTAGTGTGTTAAATTCCTTAATTAGCATAATATGCATTCTTCTCTCACCGTGTATTTTTCAGTCATTCGTTACAAAGCTTCCATCAAAGAACACAAGTAACAGATTAACATGTATTTTGTCTTCATTATTTTCATCATGGAGCCAAGAAACATGAAATCCTAAAGCGGGTGTTTGTTATATCCAAATTGTTGCAATGGATGTGACCTGCCATCAAAAGGAGCATTCCCATCCTCAGATGAACCCCATTCTTCTTCAGTTGACCACTGGATTTTATTCAATTCCCATCATTTTCGCTCCATTCATTTGCCCCATCTTCTTGTCTATCAAAGAACTGCCCTTGTCCTTTGAAGCATTACCACTAGTAACAAGGAGATCATCAGGTATAGTGATGTGTGGTTTGACAATAAGTCACATGGGTGAAGCCCGGGGAGACCGACGTTCAAACCTCATTGAGTACAATGACCTGCTGTGGTGGTGGCTAGAGGGGCGGATTCCCCTTTCCTTTGAGTCTGCTCTTGCTAAAATCATAGGAACTTAGTATACCGGACTTGGAGGTGGTTGGTTATGCTCTTGGTGTTATAGTGGCAGCTATGAGGTTTGACCCTGGGTCTCCCCTAGATTAGGCTTTGCAGTTACCGATTCACCATGTGGTTAAAAAAATAAAAAAAAACAAGGAGATCATCAGAAAACACACTTTACAACTTTGAATAGGGCTGAGACATATCACAGACAAGAGTCTTCAAGCTGCAATATTTTGTTCAAATAATGCATGCTAAGATCATTTTTCTTAAATTTCAATTTATAATAAGTTGTATTTTAATATTTAAAATAATTATTATAAAAAAATGTAGTAAACTAACAAAAAAAGGTATACAATAATGTGCAAAATTATATAGAGTAAGTTATGCATGAGTGGGTACTATGAGATATTAAGTGTAATAAAAAGTAATTGAATGGCGTTTCTTATAACTTTGGAAATTATAATAATTGTTATTTTTTTTTTAATTATTAATAATTATAATACATTTAATAGAGATGAAATATTATTAATTAAACATAAATTGAAATAAACAACTTCTAAAAACACCATTTTGCACTTTCAATTATATTTTAAATTATCCCGCATGGATGTCAAAGATATGTCATGTGCTTGTTCACTATTTTTTTATTGATATCATTAATACACAACTTTTAAGAATACCATTTAGCACTTTCAATTATATTTTAAATTATCCCACATGGATGTCAACGATATCTCATGTACTTGTTTTGTTTTATTAATGATAATGACCATAAAAGTACATCGAAGCATATTCAATGCACCTTAGTTGCAACTTGCAAATTGTGATAGTTGTCTAGACTTCAAAGATACAGAATATACAGATATACAGAATGTAATGGAGGGCATCTTGTCACGCTTGGAAAATATTTAACCAGTGCTCGCTTTTATTACGTTCACTTTTAACATACTGTCCACACATACAATTGTGAAACTTGACAAACAAGACGCCTAGATAATATTATTGCATACACAGCTCTGGTATTGAAATAAACTGGTCCCATGAATACCATTGCTCTCTGACAGCATGACCTCTCCCCACATAAATCGTGATGTAATACAAGACTACGTGTATCTCAAAAGTCATTAAATTATTCGTTACGTCTGTCACTATCCCAAAATCGCTAACGAATTTATTAGTGTTGATCCACTCTTGAATATAACCTCCAACTCCTCTTTTCTTCTTTCCATTTTTATCAAACTGATTGATGCGCACATTTATGCCAGAATTACACGCATCTAATAGAATGGATCTGCACTGGTTGCTGAATGTATTCCATATAGAGGCAACTAACTGCATACGAGAAAGATTACAAGGGAGATTAAAATTTAAAGAACCTTCTCCCTAAAGGGTACTTTTCCTTTAGCTGTCTGGACTTCTAGTAAGATTGAAAGAAATGGTTTCACAAGATGCAACACACGAAAGCCACCTCTTGGTATTTTTCTTTCTCCAAAGAATTGTTGTCATGTAATAACATAGTTACCATGCGATGCGAGATCCCGCTCAAAAAAATACCCAAGGAGATTACATTCTATAACCATTGTAGTATTTACTATTAATAAAAGCAACTACAAGAATATAAACCCTAGTTGATTTGTGATAAAAAGAGATGTCATACCCCAAACAAAATCTGGACTACTGCGACACCCAGAAGCAAAAAATCCAGTGATATCTACCAAACCCAAAACAAAACCTTGGCCATCTCAGAGAGGCACTTTTGAGCAAACGGAAAATGCTCAAGAAAACAAAACTCTCATTATCGGTGTGAAAATCACCATTGAAATCCTCTCGCATGCATTAACAAGTAATGCACATGCAAGGGGGTAAGAGTACAATAATGCGATACCTACCTTACAAATTTGAGTCCGGAAAACTACTGATCCACTGCAGGGGATTAATGATCTGCAATAGATGTGCCTCTGCCTTCGAAATACTAGCTGCCTAACCTAAACATCTGAAGAAAAACCTTGTTCATGGAGCAAAATATTATCGATATAATAAGTTAAGTCGGTTGACGGTTCATAAGGAAGATAATTGACAGTTATTATAGGATCCAACAACCTAGTAACAACCATCGCGGCTGGAATTGCTCAATTCAAATCAACAAGTAATGATTACCCAATTGTCTAACAACATAATCGAATGGCACATATTTTGACGCGAAAGTAGTTTGGGGAGTTCATTTTAGAGGGAAACGCCTGATTCTAGTTTATGATATTTACATGTGATTTATGATGTTGATCTATGATGGTTGTGTTTTGAGCTAACCATATGTGATATGTTTATACATGATTTTTTGATCAAATAGTTAGTTTGACTTGTTGTGACATGAAGTAAACATGATTGCAAATGTACCTTATTGACGAGCAATTAATGACGTATGATTTGAAGTTATTTTAATTTATTTTGAATCTAATGGAAGTTATGTGCTTAGTACAGGAAGCACAAAAATTCCTAGTTGGGTGGTTAAAATCAACTACAAGAATTGGCTGCAACAACAAAGAAATTGGAACATGTAGCAGCATGCTGGTAAAGTATGCAGGAGCAGGTCCATTGTGGGATAATGCTACCCAAAAGCGTCCATTGATTTCCATGAGCATGATATGACTGGTATGATGGTTTTAAGGTAGGGATATGTCTTGGTTGTTGTAACTTCTGATGTGAGGAAGCCTTGCTAAGGGATGGACTTTCTAGGATGGGGGTGCTTGCGAAACTTGGAAGGTGATTGACTGCGCAAAAGGGGTGGCTGGATTCCCGAGGGACTGTGTAGTAGAGAAGGGAAGGTCACAGATGGATTTTCTTTGGTCATTATCATTTCCATATGGAATCATATGCACATTAGGAGTTCACCTTGGAACAATGAGCTGGTAACTATTCATTGAGAGGAAAAGTGGTGCAGGATTGTAGAGATGGATATCAAATGCAGATTTGACTTTGTAGTGGATTCTAGACTTCTTCGGAAGGAGGTGAAACCTGGTATTACATTGATGGTGGAGGTGTGAAACTATGGATTCCCTTGTTGATTGATATGGGCCTCGTATCCTTTATTTGTTCGTTAATAAAATGTGTATATGTGTATATCATTGTAAATACATAATGAGCTGTGTTATAAAGATCCAATATGCGGTATGGTTTTTATCTAGTCATGTTGTCATGATGTTTTGCTTTTGAGCAAGTCATTCATTATAAATATTACAGTGAACTGTGTTATAAAGCCCCATTGGTAGTATGTTTTTTTTCAGTAGTCATGTTGGTTATTAGTGTCATTGAACACCGAGGACTCTGTTCCCCCAAGGGGGAGGGTTCTGTAACAACCCTAGTGAAAATTCCATGTAAAAATATCTAAATACCACGGATGATGGGACACATATTCAAAGATTAATGGTGGGCAGGACATCCTAGTGGGTGTTCATTTGGTTGTTTATGGTTAAGGAAATGGCTAAGGCATTCAAGAGGCAAAAAGGTATTTTGGCACATGTATCTATGAAAATAATAGAAATTAGGAGAAAAAGGGATTGAAAGGTCACAAGGTGCATGTGAGGAGGAAAATTAAGGAAAATAATGGAAATTAGGAGAAAAAGGATTTGAAAGGTCATAGGGTGCATGTGAGGAGGAAAATGAAGGAAAATAATGGAAAATGAAGAAAATAGAGGCCTCATTAATAAAAAGGCTTCTAAGGATGAGTTGGAAAGCTTCTCCATTCGAGAGTGAACCTGTTGTTAGTTCAGTTTTGGAGCTCTCTCTTTATTCTCTCTCTCTCTCTCTCATACTCTTGGAGAGTTCAAGTTTTCTTGGAGCACTCTTGGTGGGTGTGGCATACTTGGATTCGTGGAGCAAGAACAAAAAGGAAGAGCAGGAAATCACAAGAAGGCATCGACATCAACAGCTACATCAGATTCTCTTACACGTACTCAGTTGCATGCATTATTTCTTCACTAGTTTTGGGCATGCATGGCATATGCATGTGGTTTCTTGGTTGTGATTTGTCATTGGCATGGGGGATTGCCTGGATCGACAATGGATTGCCTAGCCTTGCCATTTCTGGGATAGCTGTGGTGATTATGGATCTACTTTCATTTTTTTGTTTTGGTTGGTTCCCATGTTTCCTAAGGTGTGGGTTGAGTTACTAGTCCTAGAAGCCCTGGTTGGAAAAATACTCTGGAAGCCCTTGGTGGGTTGAGTTACTAGTCCTAGAAACCTTGGTTGGACAAATGCCCTGGAAGCCATGTATAAGCTGTGGGTTGAGTTACTAGTTCTAGAAGCCTTGGTTGGACAAATGCTATGGAAGCCATGGAAGGCTTGGATGAAACCAATCTGATGATGGTTTTTTTGATGATGTCCAATCGTGAGGTGGAACCATTATTTTATGGCTTTAGGTGGATGACCTCTGGAAGCCGTGGATGAGTTTTGATTTATGTGTTCTATGAGATCCCACATTCATGCTTGCAATATGGAGCGAGGGTGAATGGATGAAAAGAGATTTGGCTCAGCCATTCTACGGTCGTGTGGAATGTGGTAGTCCCATATTTGGTTCGTTAATTGCTTTAATTAATGATAAATCCATTCCCTTTATTTTCATGTGTAAAGGTATTGATTTATTTATGGATTTGATGGCTGATATGTTCATTATATTCATGTTCCTATTATGCTGGTTATATGCACATTTTATGATAGCAACTATGTATGGCTTTCAGCATGTTTTTACTTGTATGTGAATGTATAATGTGTCTATGACTTAATGGAGCATAATGCAGAAAATGACATGAGGGAACAATGGTTCATCGCAATTCTCAGATAAGTATGAGATCCCTACAGTTAATTCTGTTATTTACACCTCTAGATTACATATCGATGATATGTTTGACGAAACGTTTGTCATGGCTAATGGGGCTTTGGTTATGATTTTGTTCAATTTATTTCTTTTCCGATTCCATTTCATTAAAGTCACCAAGGAGGTTGAATATTATCCATAGAGGCTCCTAATCGCATGTTTATCCCCGGCTAGCCGGTTGCTTGGGTAGATATGGGAGGAGGGTGTTACATGGGCTAGCATCCCTCCTTAGAAGAACTTGAAGGGGGTGGATCCCGCTTTCTTGGACTTAGTGTGGACTACCTCTCACAACATAAATGCATATATATTTGGGCTAGCTAAGCATGTAGGAAAACTAAACAAGAACACATATGCTTTTGGATCAATTAGATGTTGTTGAGGTGAGAAACAATTTCATTTTTTTCTTCTTGCTTCTCCCGAATGCAATGACACACAATGGCCTTCATCTATTGATACAAGGTTATGGACTGCAAGTATTGATTACTATAACCCATGATGTGTATAGGGTCTAGAATGTAGCCTGAAATAACATGAATTCATGAATCGGAGTGAGCACTCTTGTCGTGAACTGCCTAAGCCTGAAGTATATGGATTTCATATTGAACTTCTCGAGGGATGGATGAATGAATGATAGACACTGCAGACTAAGCCTAAGACTGTTTTTGATATTTGCTATGGGGGCCACAACCATCAAATCCCCATCATGAGTGGATACATTTTCATGACATGGTGATGGGGAGAAGAATGGTTGCAACAGGAGTAGACATGAGAGGTTGGAGAAGGGAAGGAGACTAGAGGACAAAGGAAAATCAATACATAGTGAGAACGGTTATGAAATTTAGAAATAGGGTTGGAGAATATAGCCAAGTGAAGCGTAGAGAGGAAAAGGAACCAAAACCATAAAATAGAGAACCCTCCTTGAGAGGTGGAGAGGTCGTGAAGCCTCCACACATGATGCAATAGGTTGCTTCCACTAACCATAGGAACAAAACCGACCACCTGAACCTAATAATAAGAGGCACAACAATGAAAGTAAAACACTAATTACAAAGGTAGTAGGGAAGAAAATTTACCAACAAGATTCGAAGAGACAAATTCTAACAAAACCCAGAAGAAACTTGGGGCATGCCATTATGCCTTCAAAGGAAAAAAAATCCACTTTCTCCATAAATGAGAATTGAGAGTTAGAATGTAAAATCAACAAGAGAGAATGAAAATGGAAGGCCATGCCCAAAGGGCCTAGACCTTCATCAATTGACTTGCAACAATTTTGCGTGGAAGGCGAGGAAACATCCTACAAGTGGTTTGAATACATAACAAAGACTTGATATAACTACAAATAGCCACTAGATAAAGCAATAAGATGAAGTGGAAGATAAGTCTCTAAGTTTATTTCTTTGGGGTGTCATTACTCTTAGTATTATTTGAATGCAAGGGGTCTTTTGGCTACGACACCCCCTATTTAATGTACGAGGTGGTGATGGGCTTGCCAACTTCTCCCATCCCTTAGCATGAAATTCAACATACACATCGAGGATTACCGATCAAAGGTGTTGAGGATGTTTAAATGGTCACACCTCTCTTTGCATACGTCATTTCTTTGTGGGGAATCAAGATTAATATTTTGGTTCTTACATCCTAGGTTTGCAAGATAGTCAACCACTTTATTTCCATACTGACAAGAGTGTGAGGGAAGGAGGACATGAAATCAGGGAATCAAAGAATTAATGTGAGAGATGAAGTTTTCAAGCATTTGGATTTGCTAGATATTTGACGGAGAAGATCTATTAATAAGAGTATTCTAAGTATTAGTAGCCATTTGTAAGTCTCCTTCGACTTGAAGCTTTATAAAGCCATTGATAATAGCTAAGCAAATGCATGATTCCAAAGAAAAGAATTCCACTACATTATTGTTTTTTACTTCACAACTACTAGTAAACAAAACAGTTTTTACCATCATAGTTGCTATAGATATCTTTGACACCAGCCATCCTTGATTTCCTTTTGAAGCACCATCAAAATTAAATATGATAATCCCTACTCAGGGGATAAATATTTCAGGTGAACCAACTCCAATATGTAAGGAAATAGGGTGCAAATGGGGAGAGATAGTAGGGGAGAGCTCAAGTCTAGGTAAAAGAGCTACTCATTTAGGCTTGCTTCCCAATCTTGTTGATTCTAGTGAGAGGATAAAATTGTTGCCAGAATGCTATGTAGGATGACTTGCCAAACCACAAAATTTATAGAGTGAGCTTGAGGTTATGATCTTCCCTTATGAGTCATAGGAGGAATTCTGGCATCATAACCCAAGCTTTGTGAAAGATAAAATTATTGAATATTCCATGATAATGTTGATAAAAAATAGTTATGAGGCATGCATATTTTCTATCAAAATGCCTAAATAGCAGCAAAAATCAATCCCATATGTTCTTTGAAAAGTTGGAAAGAGTTACGGAGGTGCTCCATGTCTTCCTTGTTAGCTCTACAAAAAAAAAATAAAAAAAAAATTGAAGGACCCTCAAACCCTTTTCTTCTAATTCTATTGTAGGAGAGATCTCAGCAGTGCTAAGACTTTAAGCCAGAGATGTTGAAGCCAACTGATGCTCATGATAAACCATTTCATTTTTTTACAAGAGCTCGATACAATTTCCAAATCAAAACGCCTAATTAAATAATGCCATACACATAAATATTGTACTAATGCATAGATAGAAAAGAAAGTAAATGTTCAGTGGATAAATAGTCTTGTTTTGATGTTGGAGATGATGATGTGATTTACAATTGAAGTCACAAATTGTATGATCATCTCTATTTCAAACAATAATTTTCAATATTTTAATGAAAAATCATGTGGACTTATTAAGCTGACAAATGTAGTCTATATTGGAATTAAGGTTGAAGAATTTTATTTTTTCTATTAAATGAATCACTAAGATTTCCTCTCTTGAGAATATTCTTCTATCTTGTATATAATTGGACAGATGTAATTAGGGATTTCTAAAAGGTTTCTCAGTGACAAAATTCATAACAATTATGTGTTTTCCATCTCCATCAACTCACGTCCTCCATCACCCATCCTAGCCATGTTAGAAATTTGAATAATGTTTTGTGTTTTGAATTCATTAGTATAGGCATTTCCTATTATATCGATAGAGGAATTTCATTTTTCTTGCTGAACAATGACATGCAAGTTTCATTTTTCTTGCCGAATAATGACATGCAAGTATCGAATGCAAGTATCGACTTGACATGAAATTGAACCAAAATAAATTAGGTTTGTGGGAGAATACATAGATATGGGAAATATTGCAATGAATTTCAATGTGATTGTACCTTCAACATTGAGGTCACCAATTCCATTTCTATTTCGGAGAGTGGGTTGCATGATCGCATTTATTCTCTTTTATTTTATGATGTTCCATTTCTATTTCTGGGAGTGGGTTGCATGATCGCATTTATTCTCTTTTATTTTATCATTCCATCAGAACGTGGGAGCAGAAAGTGAAGGCCCTATGGCCTTGAATATGAATATGTATTTGTGGAGAGCAAAGAATGGTGGTGCAAAGAAGAGAAAGGAATCCCACAATCCTCACCATTCTTCTTATTTTGAGCTCGACCAGTGATACTGTGATATGCAAGTAAATAGGTAGCTTCAAGAACCCATCATAAAGAATTTCTTGATGGCCACCTCTTGGATGACAAAATGGTTGTTGGACAAAATAATGCAGAGTATTTTTCCCGTATTCTAATAGAGGCTATGTTGTGCCATGACATTTTGGTAAATCCTAGGGCAAGAATCTCGATGATAGTTGTGAGAAGAACAAAAGAAGATGCCACCATATTCCATTTGTGTAATACCCTATTTCTCTTCTTCTTGCTTAGTGAATAAATATATATACAATTAAATTACTTGTGTGCTTATCTTATTTGTTTTTTTATATCGCTAATATTTTTTTATTCAAAAAGAAAGAAGGCTATTGGTACATGGTAAACCATAATAAAGTATTGTCAGAACACACAATAAATAACCAAAACATAAATAACTTCTGTAAGCTTATTGTAATTATGAACCCTACCAAGGCAATTTTAAATATTTACACACAATAAATCACCCCAAAAATAAAATGAAAATGGAATAGAGGCACTGACCACAATTATATGAACCCTAGCAAGGCAATTTTAAATATTTACACACAATAAATAACCCAAAAATAAAATGAAAATGGAATGGAGGCACTAACCACAATTATATGAACCCTAGCAAGGCAATTTTAAATATTTACACACAATAAATAACACAAAAAAAAATGAAAAGGGAATGGAGGCACTAGCCTATTAGAGAATGAAACATTGCAAGCCTATTAAATTTGTAGATTCACTAAATATATTTTATTTTTTAGTTGATAGTATTTTTTTTTTTTTCATTAGATATGGATGGTGATTTAAAAGTATTTTAGAAATTTAAAGTAAATAAAAGTTCTAAATTCATAATTTATGATTTAAAAAAAATTTATAAAAAATTAAAAAATAAAGTGAACTAAAAAAATTAAATAAACCTTAATATATACTATTAAAAATTTCAATGGGTTGTAATATAAAAATAATAATAATATTACTTAAAAAATATATCAACCATATTTATAAATAATAATATCCAATTATAATAAAATACCAATCGCTTATCATCTCTATTCTAATAAAACATTTTCAATATTTAATAAATAAATAAAAACAAAACCAAATATATCTGTTTTATAATTAACAGGTTTAGTTAAATCTGTTCATCTCATCTATATTCTAGAGAAACATTTTCTAAGATTTCATTTCCAAAAAAAATGTTGAACTTATTTTACGGTGAATCGCCCATCAGGAAAAAATGAACACCCAATATGTTTGTTTTATAATTTATTTAGCAATCAATTAAATGGCCTCCCATTGGATATGATAGTGAGGATAATAATATGAGATATTTCTTTATAATAACCTGATAACAAAGCCCATTAATAAACATCGACTGCGAAGTATTTCTTGTTATGAATTTTATGTTATTAAGTTTAAAATTAATTATTACATGTTCTTCCCTAGATTGTTATTTGTTTGCCAGTAACGCACGTCATTCGAAGGATTATCAAATTATATTACATCATCAATGTGTGCACCCCATAATTCCTAGAATATGTGGGTTTAATAAAAAAACTTAAATCAACAACATTGTGAAACAATATATTTTTTTTGTGATGTAGCGTGAAGTGGAATCCTGTGATGATAGAAATAGTCGCAGAAATAACCTTAGTAAATATTTTAACTTTGCTGTCACCGACAACCCAACGATAGTATGATCTTCTCATCGGAATCCTTCGCTGCTTTCAAAGGCAATGTTGTCGTCTACACCGTGTTGTAAGGAGCCACGTTGTTCAATCTGAGCTCCCACAAAAAAAAACCACCACTTCAATACAAATTTTCGTATTCAATCCTCTCAATTTAAACTAACAATAATCGATAAACGATCTATTCATTTCATTTCCTATTGAATCATCTAAATACACATAGGGGAAATTGTAGACGAGTTGGAGTTTGATTACCTCTCCTTTCGCTTTTGGAGGAAGTGTTGCAGAGATAATTTCTTCACTATTTCCAAACCCGCACGCAGAACAAGAAACCATGTTAAAACAATTTATACCAAAAAAAAACCTTCATTTATCCTTTGACATTCTATGTATCCAACCCCTATTCAAAATAACATTTGTGTCATACATGTCTTACCTGCTGCCACTTTTTGAGGTTGATTTTCATTGACAGCATTCAATGCAGATTTGGAAGGTTGTTGTCCCGATATCTCTTCAGTTTTGCGGCTGGTAATCTTAGAGGTTCTTTTGTTGCTCGAGCTATTGGAGCTGGCAAGCTTCATAATGTCTTCAACCTGCCAAGATAATGGCAATGTACTCAGTCGGAAATAAAGTAAAAGGCAGAAAGATGAGAGAATCATGTTGTTTTATGAAAATTTACACAAATTTTCTTGATGTATTATATGAGTTGCTCGGATCAAAATAAGACCTTCTCAGCAGGAATATCGTAAACATTCACCACTGCGTTATAGAAAATAGTGAATTGAGATGTGGATAGTTTCTCTGGCACTTCTGCTACAACGAACCGGCTGAAAATAGTGCCATAAATATATAGTTAGCCTTCTGAACGTTTAAATCGCTTTAAATTGAATGAATTCCATCGAAATCCTCTCTCAGGTATTAGCAAGTAATGCACATGCAAGGGGGTAAGAGTATAATAATACGATACTTACCTTACAAATTTGAGCCCGGAAAACCACTGATCCGCTGCAGGGGATTCATGATCTGCAATAGATGAGTGTCTGCCTTCAGAATACCAGCTGCATAACCTGAAAATATGAAGAAAAACCTTGTTCATGGAACAAAATATTATCGATATTATAAATTAAGTCGGTTCATGGAGCAAAATATAGATATTATAAATTAAGTCGGTTGACGGTTCGGAAGGAAGATGGTGGATAGATAGTGGACAGTATGAAGTAGGTTGAGGGTTCGTAAGGAAGATAGTGGACAGATAGTGAACAGTAACAGTTGCAGCTGGCATTTTTGATATTATAAATTAAGTTGGTTGACGGTTCGTAAGGAAGATGGTGAACAGATAGTGGACAGTATGAAGTCGATTGAGGGTTCGTAAGGACGATAGTGGACAAATAGTGAACATAACAGTTGCAGCTGGCATTGCTCAATTCAAATCAACGGGTAAGGATTACCCAATCATCTAACAACAAAATCTAATGGCACATATTTTGACACGAAAGCAGTTTGGGGAGTTCATTTCAGAGGGAAACGCCTTATGGCGTAATTATTGAAAAATTGATATTTTGATAGTTTTTATTCTCCAAAATTTGTTTGGGATCTTTTGTTTAAGTGACGGAAACAAAGTTCACCATTTCTATAAGTAATAATTTTAGATCTCTCCATTAATTATTACAGATTTTAAGATTAACTTCTAGATTGTTCAAAAAATTTACAAAAGGTTAAGCTAGGTAAACAAGGCGTTCTCCATAGAGAGTTACATGCATAAGTGTGTTTATAGCAAACCAAACAAAAATCAGTGTTTGCATATGGCATATTAAAACACCATGAAAATGATATAATCACAGAAAATCTAGGCATAGTTTGTTTCCAAAATGAAATGCCAAGAACCATGAGAAGTTATTAATCCGATATGATAACTAGAGAGAGGGAGTTAGAATTGCCTTGGGACAGAATTTTTGTTGGAGAATTTATGATTGTTGGTGCTTTAGGCCATGTATCAAATCCAGAGTCATAGTCATACAACACAAAACACTCTACTTGTGTTAATATGGCCACATTTTCATCGAGATTATATCTAATATCCTGGAGAATTTGCTTAATCTCCTCTTGTCCTGCAAATAATTGATACTTGTTCACTTGTTTTTCACGGATGACCATGTGAAGAAAGGTTTCTAGTTGATAGTGCACAACCACTGAATGAAGGAAATGGAGCTTCCCTTTTCCGAATTTTGCCTAGGTCTAGAGTCCGCCTCAAGATGCTACCATTGATCTCAGAGTCAAAAAAGTATGACCTATCCAAAATTCCCTTGCTTCCAAATGAAGAATAGAATTCCTCACTTCAAGGGGAACAAAGTCAAAATGATAAACCATAGAGTTCTAAACCAAAGAGATGTCGATGATGAGAGGAAGATGCACCTGAGATGCTACCCCGATGATTGGGTAGACGTTGTCTCGGTGCCATATAATAATAGGGAGAATGTATATGGACAGGTGCAAGGGGAATGAACAGGAGACTACGAGGGTGGACATGCAAGATTATGGAAGTGTGGAGACTGAGACAAATTAGGGTGTCATCCACCATAGAGAGGGAGAGCAACCCAAAATGACTTACATATTTAGGCTCGCAAAGCAGCTGAATTTGTAGAGGAAATTGACTAATAGAAACTAGTAAACTAAGATTAGCCGAGACAAGACTCGTGAGACTATCAAAACCATATCGAAAAGGTGTCAAGATAAAAAACACCACATACCAATATAGGACAACTGAATGAAATGCCCGCAGAGTCAGCAATTTGGAGGGACACAGTGGGTACCACAACAACCAGTTCAAAGGAGGGACTCATCATTGTGTTATGAAGAAATAAAACAAAGAACATGGGTACTTGCAAGAACCAGTTAGACTGCCAAAGGGAAATGACACACAATAACCAGTAAAATGACAATAAGAAAGGAATCGTGGAGGTGATTAATACATAGATAGACCTACGTTGAAAGCGTTGAACTCTCACCTTAGTAACCAGGAGCTGAACGACAATCGGACATATACCACTTTCCTTTGAACAAAGTTGAATATCTACCACCTTGAGACAAAGCCTATATGGTTGTAAAGGGAAAACAACGTGAGAGGATCAAACTGGTAGGAGAGAAGACATGAGCGAGTGAAAACCAGAGAAGGACGATTGTGCGTCATGGCACACATGTCAACTACAACATTAAAAACCCAAATCATGTGCCCCTAAGCGCAACATGCCTTGATTATGTCAGAGCATGTGCACTTTGTAAACAATCCTCCCTAAGATGAAGCCATAACCAATTGCAATGGCCAAAAACAATAGATAAGGAGAATGTCAGAATGAGGCCCCTCTCCCACCAAATGCCCACATTTAAACTGATTTGACAAGGGTAGGTGCATTTGTGACTAAGGGTAGTGCTAATGCCATGTGAGGGTGTGATGAGGACAAGTGGAGAGCTTGGCTCTCATCCCCATGCCTACCTTCCCTTTCGCAATAATTATTCCACACATGCGAATGATGCAAACTATCGCACCTAAGAACATTAATGCCACCCCCATCAAGTATGTTTTCCACCCCCATCAGTTATGTTTTTTTTTTTTTTTTTATTGACTTATCGTGCTGCAACCACTAATGGATTTTTTGAATTTCCTCAATGGCAATCATAGTCATCCATATTCATTAGTGGCCAAGCGTCGATAGTGGTTGCTCCAATTAACCAATATGTCTGCCACCATATTTCCTTCCCGGCATGTGGTGTGGAAGAACATAATGAAAAGAGATAAGAATAATTTTATTACTCATAATTACCTCATGAAGTTGCCAACTGTGACTTAATTTGTCCTCTAGTTGACCATGTAAAAAAATTCATATACATTGTATGATAAGGTGGGAGTCGCCATGCACCTATAGCAACCTATACCCTTCTCGAACAACAATTTGCAAACCTTTCTCTAGGGAAAGAAATTATGCCATATTATTTTTTGGAACTCCACAGGAGAATTCATATACATGTAGTGGCCAAGAATTCTCATCTTGAAAAATGCCTCCATAACCAGTCGGCCCTGAGTTCCCCTTCGATGCCCCATCAAAGCTTAATATCCTAAAACCTGGCAGAGGAGGTGTGAAAATATTGGGACCATGAGACCTTAGCCTGAGAGCTGAAGAAGAAGAAGAGATGAACATGTAAGGCTGTAGATCCAAATTTTTTTCCTCTAACACATTAGCTGACCAATCATCCTTTGTAAAAGAGGATGCAATAATCGTCTCAAATATTTTGGAGGATTGTTTCTTGTAAAATGGAAACAATCCTCTTGTTTGTATCAAACACTCTAAAATTGTGTTCTTTCCATAAATTCAATAATATAAAGCCAAAGGCCAATCACCAGGCTCGTAAAGCAATAGGATTCTTGAAATTATTTTCAAAACTATGAGATAATAAATTTGTAACCAATTCGAAGTCTGGCAGGGAACATGAGAAGATTTGTGGGATAATGTCCCAAATGCAACGTGCAAAGGTACGAGCCATAAAAATATGTTCCATTGTCTCTTCTGCTTGATAGCATAGGGAGCAAACCAACATACCCTTGTAGCCTTTTCTTCATAAGCATTCCCATGTAAGGGTACGTCACTATGCAAGCATCCAAAGAAAGGTAGCAAGTTTTTGCCACCATTTGCTATTCCACAATTTCTTCCAGAACACTACATTGTCACTTGTGTGAAAACTTGAAAGTATAAAGTACGCTTCTTTCAACAAGAATGTACTCGATGATTGATGTCCCCATCATACAATATCTCGTTGTTGAGAGACTCTAATCCTCTTGTTTTGTAGTAATTCTTTAAATTCCTCCCAGGGGTAATTGTCATCATTGAGTGGCCAATCATATCTCTCCTTCCATATCCTCCATTCTTGCTTCTTCGTAAAGGGTTTCCAAAAGTCTACCTATGAGCACCAAGGCTTTTGGAAATTGTTTGTATGGGCTGAAACTGTTGAAACTCTTCCAAGCGAAGTAGTTGTTGCCAAAATTCTTCCCATAAGGCCTTAGTTGTACCATCTTTGACATCCCAAATTTTTTTTTGTTTAATAAGGTCCTCTCCCTTGATGGTCAATTTCTAGATAGTGGACCCTTTGATGGTTCCATCGAAACATAATCTCTCTTCATGAGTAAGAAGAGGAAAGTATTTCCTTTGCCAAATTTTCTTCCAAAGTTACAAGCCTCCCTGAACCCAGAGCCACTATAATTTCATACCATAAGCTTGAATAGTTAATTGTGTATCTCTAAGTCCCAAATCCACCATGATTGTGGGTTTAGTCAATTGGTCCCATCCCACTAGAGCCCACTTGCGCATTTTGGTAGAACCCCTCCACAAGAAGTCACTCCATAATGAGCGTAAGTGGTTACTAACTTCTATGGGAATAGGCATAACCATTAATTGATAATTGGGGATTTCTTGTAAGACCATTTTCAATAGTGTGAGGAACCTTAAGAAATTTAGTGTCTTCAAAGTCCAATTATTGATCTAGTGTTGAGTTCTTTCTATAATTTCTTCCCAAAATGCCACACGGTTAGAGTGTATAACTAGAGGTACCCTCAAGTAATTGGAAGGAAGATAACCATTCTTAAAACCTAGTACTCAAGTCAACTGAGTCTGAACAATCTCTCGGCAATTGAAAAAGAAGATATTCATCTTTTCTCTATTTACTAATGTGCGAGACGCATCCATGAAAAATTAGAGAATTTTGGTGATACAATGCACCTCTTTCATTGTAGGTAGGCCATAGAGGACTACATTATCAAAAAACTGTTAATGTGAGATAGGAAGTTCTTTACCATATAAGTGTAAACCATGTAGGTGCCCCCGCTCAATAAGATTTATGTATAATTCTCCTAAGCCCTTCCATCGCTACAATGAATAATAAGGGAGACAATTGGTCTCCTTACCTTAAACCTCTAGAGGAGGTAAAGGTATATGAAGTTGAACTGTTGATGAGAATAGAGAAAAACATTGTAGATATGAGGGATGATACCCACGATATCCATTGTCTAGAGAAGCCATAGGATCGAAGAACTTGAAACAAGTAAGTCCAACTGATGTGGTCATAAACTTTAGACAAACCAAGTTTAATAAGTATACTTGGTTTCTTCGTCAATGTGAGTTAGTGAATGATTTCTTGTGCTGCAATGATACCATCAGCAATCTGACGCCCTTTCACAAAACTAGTCTAATTGGGTGATATTGTGCTACAATGATACCATCAGCAATCTGACGTCCTTTCACAAAACTAGTCTAAGTGGGTGATATGAGAGATGGCATGATTAGCTTCAATCGATTGACAACCACTTATGAGATCATTTTTTATATGACATTGAAAAGCACAATTGATCTTAAGCCAATAGGACTGATGAATGTCCAACTTTAGGGATGAGGGTGAAAAAGGTAGCATTGAGAGCAAGGTGTAAAGATGTGCTTTTTCATGATTCTTCTACTAGTTCGTAAATTTTCTTGCCCAAAAATCTCCAACAGGCATGAAAGAAATCTGAAATCAAGCCATCATGCCTAGGTATCTTATTTTTAGGCATGTTCCTGACTACCATCTCCACCTCTTGGAATGATTTTGGCCTCATCAAGGAAATGTTCTTGTCATTGATTAGAATGTGTTGAAGTACAACATTGATAGCTTGTTTCCTACAGGAGGAGTGCTCAGTTAAGAGGTCCTTATAATAGGTAATCAGGCCATGTTTTATTTCCTAGTGAGGTGTATTACTTTCACCATATTCTGAGGTGATAGAGAAGAATCTATTAATGTGACGACATTGAATCATGGAGTTGTGAAAAAAATTGTATTTTGTTCCCCTTCTTGAAACCATTTAACACTTGATTTATGCTTCCATAGTTCTTCCTCCCGTTTACATCTTTGTTCCAATTTGATGAAGGTGGTTCCCTCTTCTACCACCAATTTCATATATTTGCCTTCAAGAATCATATGTTGTTGTATCCCTGCCATTTTATTTTCCATAAGTATCTTATCCTCAAAAATGTTTCCAAAGACTTTCTTGTTACATTATTTTATTCTAAGCTTTAAATCCTTCAACTTATGCTAAAAAACTTTCATTTTATAATTACGTCCAATATTGGGCTCTATCCACCATTTGTTTAGTATTTCAACAAACTTTGAATGCTAAAACTAGAAGCATTCAAAATGGAATGGACAATTGGAGGGGGATTCCTTTAGCTAATGATCTGATCCCATATAAGGCAAGATGGAAGCCTTGAAGAAAATAACCTTTTATAAGATGCCTTCAGACAAGAGGAATCTATCCAGCCAACTTACTATTTGATGAGAACCTCCTTGTTAGCTATTCCATGTCAATAAACTATTAATTGTGGGTATGCCCACCAATCTCAACTACTGCATATATCCATAAAAGGAAGTTGATGTTTGTTCAAGTCTTCTTACCCCTCCTTTTTTCTCCTACAAGACTAGCAGGGGTATTCTCCACCAATAATCCACCAATAATCCATAGGGAATCCCCCACTAGTGTTTGGTGCCAAAAAGTTGCTACAAAAATTAATTTTATCCCCCATGGAGGAGGGACCATGAACTATTGTTCCCTTATACTTACTAATTTCCTATCCACAAGCATGTTCTAGTACTTCTAATCATTCAAGTCAAAAAGGCTCAGAGCATTTCTCTGACTTCTGGTGGGACCAAATCCTTGGCTTAATGACTTATGGGTATTAAGTATTGGAATTCCCCTCATAAAAGTCATTTTCATTCATTTCCCTAATAAACCCCTTTTCCTAAGATTAAATACCATTTGCCTAGGAAAAATGAAAATCCCATGTTAATTCCCCTTTTACTAAAAAATACTCCAAAAACCCACAAAATGAGTTTTATCCTAAGTATTAATGTATGTGGATGACAAGCATATAATTCATAGATTTACATTATACTTAGCGCATTCCCTTTGCGCTCATTTAATTCATATTAACTTTTAATTTAATGTATTAAATCCCTAAATACCCTTTTCCCGTATATAATTAAGTCTCTTTACATAAATATCCCCAAACCATGGTTTAACTATAAACTATGTATTACATCCAAAATCCTGATGAAGCCCATTAACTTAATGATTCACGATTAAGTTAATAAGGCCTCCGCTAATTACCCCGATAATCTAATCCAAGTTTTAACCTGTGATTAAGTGCAATACCACCCGTGATTAACATCCATCCCCCCTCCCCCATTTCACTTCCCTATTTCCTCCGCACTGTTTCATCGCACGAGCACCATCAGATCTAAAGTGCCCTCATCGAATGATCCTCATCCATATCAGGTTGACCCGATGGCTGAACATTACTTGCCCAATAAAGCAGTTTTCCCCCAAACCCTAAAGGCTACATGCCAGGTGCGGAGGTAGATTGGGTGAACCCTCCTCAATACCACCTTCGATTCAAAAGCAATGCAATGACCTGGGAAACTGCCTCCTCGCTCAATCTGATAAACCACTTATTGTTCATAATACGAATTTCTGCACCAAATTTAAAAGTTGCCCGTTAAAACCTGCAAACCCTCATTTTCATTCCTTTGGCCCCGTTTCACAATAAAACCTATCAAACCCTTCTGGTGCCACCCTGAACCTCTACAACACAATTCGACCTCCGATTACTTTCAAAACATTTTCATGACTCCTTCCCCAGACATCCCTATGTAATAAAGCCATCAATTGCCTTTCTTGCCAACCTATGTTTTCTTAATGATTGTTCATTGACTATCAAAATAGAGAAACCAGATAGAGTATATAGCATTAAAGAAACAACTGAAACTACCATCATCTGAGGATCCAATGGCCAAAGAAATTGAGGAGACAGAGGCTCAAAAGTTAGATATGATGAAGCTCATCATAGAATAGAATTTGCAAATAAAACAAATGGAGGAGCATCATATAAAAAAAACTCAAGGATTCTTTCCTCACCGAGATGGATGAAATCTACAAGAGGGTAACAAAGATTTCTATCCCAGATAAGGAACGCTGGGAAGAATTAAAAGATTTACTTGATTAAGGATAATTGAACAACATTCTCTTTTGGAGGGAACATTCAGCCAACTTCAACCAATTTTCAACTTTTTCAGTAATAGTCATTAAATAACACAGCACCAAAGTAGGGACAGATCATTAGACAGTTTCATTTTTTATTCTGTAGATAATCTATTTTTGTAAAATCAGTTTAGGATAGTCTCATCCTACTGTTGTATAAATAACTTTCTTCACGAGTTATTCAGGGTTGCACCCTTGAAAAAAGCATTTCTAGACATCTGATGTAATTAATCTTCCTAGATCATTAATACAAAGAAAAGGATTATGAATTCTGTTTTACACAGTTTGTGTTTCCTGTAAGTGTTTCCAGTGTCATTCATTATGTTTTTTCTTCATATACTTGTGTCTTGTGGAGATAACTAGGTAGGAATAATTGTATCTCAATCTATTCCTATAAGCTTATGAACTGATAATCTATAAAGAGAATGAATTAATGGATTTCTTGTCTAATTAATTCCCTCAAAATAAATAAACCATCAGCATCTTTTGTAAGCTCGTGTGTATTTTATCAAACCTTTAAAAATAGGTTGAGGGTTTTCATACTTATGATTATCTAGCTTTCAATTTGAAACTTGTGGCAATCATATTACTTTTTTGTTTCTACTCATCATCATAAAATCTATTTCATTGTGTAAATATTTATTGCAGCTCTCTGCCTAGATATTGATATTATTCAAGAGGTTAGGCACATCATTTCTATATCTGTTTCATCCATTGGTCTCCCAAATTAAAACAAAACCCCCAAAACAATTATCTTAGATGCTCTCGCATAATAGTTAACCATCATTATCTCAGAGATACAACACACTCTCTAAGTTCATTTCTTGATATTTACAAGAACTTTGGACCCACAACTAATTGCTTTATAGATATGATGAGGTGTAGAAAGGAAACAGTGATGGGTCCCAATAAATGGGCTGAAGTAGGTAGAAGGGTTACAAAATCACATTTAAAATCTATGTTTAATTTCAAATAAGGGACAAAAAGAAATATGCTCAAGGTGAAATATTTCAAGCACCCTAATATAGCCCACCATTTGTATGATAGGTTCCTTGCAGCGTATGTAAAATTTCCATGGAATGATAAAGTTCCACATTTTGTTGCAAAATTATTTTATGAAGAATTATTTTTGAATGAGAAACCTAATTATGCTTACCTTCCATCTGAATTTTATGGTACTGGGAAAGGTTGGAGATATGAACGTAAGGGTGCATTAAGGGATGCTGGATTGGCTCGTCTTCCACCACCTTTGGTACCTAAGCGTCCCCATTTGGTAACTTTGTGGTCGGATATGGATGTCACTTATCAAATTGGTCGAGAAGCAAGGAATGCCATTATAGACAACATACATACTGGATTGACTGGAATTGATGTTAATCTAAATTGACAAAGAGCATGAGCTGGTGCACATGCTAATTTTGTATATAAATGAGATAAGAAGATAGATAATATGAATATTGAAGAGGTTAAAGCATATGAAAATGGTTTTCGAGATGGTTGGCAAGACCTAATTGGTCATGAGGAAGAGGGCATGGGATCAGTATGTTTTAATGTTTAGGGTGGATATTTTAATGTAATGTATTGTATGTGTTAATGTTTGTTTTACTTGTCAAGTTGTCTGTGATCCTCTAGGATTGACCCGTGGGTTGAGAAATTGTGACCCAAGGTAATATAAGGCATCAAAGTCACCCAGGGATCGCACCCGACCGAGGCCACACTAGCCCTAAGCTGACTGAATTTTAGCATGTCTCCTCCCCCTAGCACGACACAACAGCCTCCGTGAGGTTTTGATCCTAGGTCCCCTTGCTAACGAGGCCCACCCTCAACCAGTTGTGCTAGTGGGACTTGACAATGTATGTGTCAATATTGATTCAAATACATTTTGTGATTTTTTCAAATATAATCTAACACGAATGTATCATATGTTCACCATTTGGAGTTGAGTCGTTTGTTGAATGAAAATTTAAATAATATCATGGTCTCGGTTTCAGGTTCCAATCAAGACATGTCAAGAAATGTTAGTTTTTTTAAGAGTTCTTGTTTATGCTATTATTTTACTTTTATTATATCAATATTGTGAAGACATATTTGTAAAAGAAATAATTGCATATATAATTAAAAGTTAACATATTTTGATTCCATCAAGCATTCTTGACATAGTGCCACTATGTTCGTCAATATTTGGAGATGTGTCAAATATTCGCTTATTAGAAGTATTGAATATTTCACTTTTGTTTTTTTTATAAATTGTAGCAAGTTTCATTAAAAAATGAGATGTCTATCCTATAGTTTTAAGAGTTTTGAATTTTAAATTTGTGAAGACAGTTTCCCTTCTCAGGGACATTACTGATAGAGTTAGCTATGGGGATAGGATCATCTACAAAATCTGAAACAGTTGTAACAAATTTTTTATATTGCGAGTTTATGCATTTTCATGTGAAATTTTAAAATATTAATATATACATGTACATGTATTGTGTAGGGCATCCATGAGGGCACAATATAGGGGGGACACCATGAGATATTGCATGGAATTCAGAACCTTTTATAATTTTGTTTTGATGATTAATTTCTATTTAATTTTAAAACATTAAAATTTAATTTTAAAGTACACAATTTTATGTATATATGCATATTACACATGTTGTGTAGGGCACCCATGATACTGATGAGAGAATGAGGATGTTGATAGATCGTATATTTCAGCTAGATTCTCTTTGATGCAATTTTCATTTGACAATCTTTTATTACATTTACTTTTATCATGATATAAATTTTGGACATATTTAAAATAAAACTCTTTATTATGAATTGATCTCTTTCATGCATATTTTTATTTGACAATTTTTTATTATATTTATTTTTATAACATTTAATGTAAATTTTGGACATATTTTAAATAAAACTCTTTATTATGAATTGATCTTTAATA
Organism: Pinus taeda; assembly: GCA_000404065.3. Classification (NCBI taxonomy): domain Eukaryota; kingdom Viridiplantae; phylum Streptophyta; class Pinopsida; order Pinales; family Pinaceae; genus Pinus; species Pinus taeda. The sequence goes on along the minus strand of APFE030544924.1, from coordinate 193,151 downwards.
TATGCTAATTTTGGATTTTATGTACATTTTCCATGACGATTATTATAATGTTAGTAGAAGATAATTATTTGATCACTTCTTATTATATTTACTTTTATATTTATTTTAAATAGAACTCCTTATTATGCATGATGCATTTTAAATAGAACTCTTTATTTTGCATGATGCATTAAGTTTGTTGTTTAAATGTTTTATATTTAAATTCATGAATATGAAGCGATGCAAGTAGTTTTGCATTTAATTGGTACATTTTGTATGATGATTCTTATAATGTTAGGAGATGATTCTTATGTTTTGTTCAAATTTGTTTTGTCGAGTTGTTTAATGAATAGTAAAATTGCAAATTACAAAACATGGTACATTTTGCATTCATGAATTTTATCATGGTGTGGATGTCTAAAATGTTTAATCATAACTTAAAAATGCATTATAAAATATGGTTTACATTTTTCATTAATGAATAGATCATCATCTTGTATAGAAGAGCTACTATGGATGTGGGTTGATACTTAACTTTAATATAAAGTTTTTCAAGGCAAACATACTATAAAATTGCATTATAAAACATGGTACATTTTGCATGATGCATGATTTGAAGCTTAAAGGTTTTACATTTAAGTTCATGAATATGAAGCAACGAAAGTAAATTTGGAATTATTTGGTACATTTTATTATTACCCACCAAAGTTCTCATGGATCAACCTTTGCTTGGTTGTTCTAGTTAACTTCCAATTCTTTGTTTGATGTAAGGTTTCAAGCTATAGTTTATGAGTTTAATCAACAATAAACATTATTTAAAACATGTAACATTTTTCATGATGCATAATTTGATGCTTAAATATTTTACATATAACTTCATGAATATGAAGCAATTTTTATAAATTTGCACTTAGTTGGTAGATTTTGCATGATGATTCTTATATGTTAATAGAAGATAATAAATATTTGGGTTGATTCTTAAGTTTTGTGAAATTGTTCAATGCAAACTTACTATAAAATTCAATTATAAAACATACATTCTAAATTATAACTTCTTTGTTTTAAAGTCTAATTTCATATACTAAATTGAATTTTACATGAAATTTGAGAAAGATTAGATATTGAGAATTAAAAGATTACATAGTTGAAATGCATAAAGAAATTCAATCTTTCTGGTGAGATCTTGAATCTCACTTTCGCTTCCGTTGCAATTTGTGTGGGCCATAAGCCCTGAACATAGCTTGTTGATCTTGATTTCCATATTAAATGACACTCACAACCCATAACACAACCACTCTTTGGGGATCTTTGGCATCTGAGTTTGATATGGATTTAATTAAGAGTTTTTAGAGACTAAGGATTGACCATGAAGTCTTAACAATATTATAGGAAGGAAAATTAATGCCTTGAGGTATGCTTGAACCTTCTCCAGTAGAAGAATCATGAACAAATCCTCAAACCAACACATGACTCCACTGTAATGCTTTGAGTAAAATATAGGAACCATGAGTAAGTTTCCTTAGGATATTACTAATTATTTATTTGGATCAAGAACCCTAAACAAATTCTTAATGTAATACACAACTCATTTCTAAGGCTTCTTTGTAATCCTTTAGTTGGGATAAATGCCCCGAGTATTTTTTTTGCAATATAAACAATTTTAGGTTTAAACATGGTAAAAGGTTGAAATGAGGTCCGCACGCCATAATTGAATCATCTCAATATTGAGCATCATGAAAAAATTGGAAACTCCAACATAGACCCTCACTAGGGGGTCTTTTTATATGAGTTGGATATAAGCATCAAGATCTCTTGTGCATTGGTGATGGGTTTTGGGGTTTTAACCATGACGATGGCATGAAATTACCAACCTTATGCCTATAACATACCCAACTCCCTTTCTAAGCCATAATACTAAAAATATAGCATTTATACCATTATCCAAAGTTCACATTAACATGAAAAAATAAGATACTTTGATATCTATAAAAATAAATCTATGAAACATGATGAAAATAAGCATGCATCAAAAATATAATTGAAATATGTGAATGAATATTATTAAAAAAACACATTGTGGAAAACCACAAAATGCAAAGAAACAACCTAATACCCAAATTACTAACTCAAGGAATGATATATTCTTGTCTACAACATAGTTACTCAACATATCCCACTTCTCTCCAAGTCTCCAGCATAGATTGTCCAGGAACATCTTAAGTAGGGACTCCAAGAGTTTTGAGCAATAATTGAAGTGCTCAAAATAGCCTTCCCCTTATTTCTTAGCCTAAATATTACTCTCTCATGCTAGTCTAGTTCTTAGGGAAAAACCTAGCACATTTGTGGTTATTTTTCGTACCCAATATGGTGATTGCTCCTTCTTAGCACCACAATATATTTTTCCATTACACTTGCTCTCCAAAAATTATTTCACCTTTTTCGTCTCAAATTTCCTTTTGTTCCATTCATGCTTTGACACTCACATTTCTCAATATTTAGTTATACTTAGCCCATGTTGCCATAAATTGGTGATATGTCTTTTCCCACCAACTACTTACATGTATTCATTGCATATTTTGATTAGTGAAAGAAGGATTTTATGTGTAATAGTAAAATGACCTAGGGATGTGGAAACTTTCCCTTGGTCCTTATTTGGCCCCCTCTCTTATCGAATCATATTCCTAAGACATTATTTTCCCTCTTGCACTATAACCATCAATGTATTTTTATTAAATCAATGTGTGTATAAATTACAATGCTTGGCTCAATAGCCTTTATTTAGTATATTCTTTTTGGTGGAAGTCATATGAAATTTATGGGAATTAAAACTTGGATATTACATCCCCTCACTGTGTTACCAACTTTAAAACATGGATATTACATCCCCTCACTATGTTACCAACTTAACTTTAACTATGACCTAAAACTAGGACTCTATCCTTCAAAACCTATGTTTTTGCATCAAAAAAATGAAATAAACCCCTAAATCAAAAAGTGGTAACACCAATAGTACCCTTTATTACAATTAAAATTATAACATTTTTCAATCAAGGCATTAAAAAAAAATATCATTATTACGGAAAACATTAAAAATCAACACCTAAATTAAAAAATTGTTCAACAAAGAGCAATAGATTTTTTTAAGGTTAAAATTATAGCTCATTTGAAATATTATCCTTATCAACTAGTACCATTGCAACCTATTGAATTTTTGTAGCTATGGTCGGTCTTCATAATTGATATTTTAGCCATCCAAATATATGTAATACATGTTCTTGACGTCGACTTTAAAAATAGGGAATTTTGAGTTTTCAAATATTGACATTTTACCTCTAAATGTAAGTTCAACTTCAAGTCAATCCTAGTGAACGGTCACATCAAATCAACCTCCCAAGATCACTATATATATGTCATTTGACTTCATCCTCCAGGCCAATTTGGATCACATGCATAACAAAGTACCTTCTACAAAGGAGAAAAGGAAAAAGGAAGGTCGAAGTTGATTAGAAAAAGACTGAGCTCTATTTCTCTCTCTATTTGATCTCACATGTGTGACAAAGCAAGTTGAGATTTTCATTAGGGAAATTTTGAGGTCTGAGATGGGCCTCCTAAGAAAAATGTACAACCAAAATAAACTTTATAAGAACCAATATGATTCAAGATGATGATATCAAATCAATGAGGAAAAAAATCCAATATCCATTAAAATTTTGAAATAAAATAGTTATTATGATAGGCAGATTAACCTTTCTCTCAATAGAAATCGTTACATCATCTATACTCATGTTTATTTTGAAATAGAGCTTGCTAAGTTTTAATTTAATGATCAATAATTACTAGGTTGATGATATGGATTTAACATAATCTTCTTAGTAATATTCATTAATCAAAAATTGAGATTCTACAAAATAGTTATGCTCTTTTTGATGTTTTTAATTAAATTTATTAATTAAAAAATATTGTACAAATAAGTGTCATGTGAAATGATAAACTTAACAAGTAAATACAATATAGTTATCCATAACTCGTATTAATATGACACACATTAATATGACATTTGTTAGTTAATCAATATAGTTATCAAGGAAAATTTCAACTTTTAGTTCATTTACATTACTAAAACAGTATTCGTAAAAGTTAAATTACTACCAGGAACCTAATAATTAATAATTACTCATAATTCCAAAATAACCACTCATAATATACAATAATATTTATTATAAAATAACATAAAACTAAACCAAACAAAAAAGCAGAGAAACCATTCGAAGTATAGTTGTGGGAAACAATTTAAAAAACTAGATGTGAGTAAGTGTTGGAAAAGAAGATTTAAACTAGTGTTACAACTTTCCTCATCAAGAAACAATCGAAGGACACTTGTGGAAAAGAAATGTGACAAACTTGGCATGAAGGTTGCCAGTACCCATGAATATTGAAAACAAAGATTCGAACCAGAAGGCTTACAATTGTCATTACCTTTTTCCTTCCCATGTGATGGGAGAAAAACTAATGACATCAAAGATTTGTTGGAATCCGGAGGATTGTGATTTCTCCATTATTGATCGTATATATAGTTGAATATTTTACATTCATATCTTTAATATATATGGAAATAATTGAAAATAGAGGAATATTCAACGAACTTTGAACTTAAGTTGAATTGATTTGCATGGGAAGAGGCTAATGCCCAATATCATCATATTGTTTTCCTTGCCATAACATGATAACATGCCCCAGGGGAAGTGGCGTCCACCGATACCTATTTGAATGTCCTTTGTGGGTCAAACAATGTCGTGGTAATTGAGGGTTGCTCGGCTCCACGAACCCATCAATCACTTAGTTGAAAATTGAAACCCCGGCTGATTAAATATTCTCTTGCAAGAAAAATTTCATGACTCGCAGTTTATTCAGAAATCTACATACTCCTAATAAAGATTTCTTGTATATGTGCAAGTTAATATTCATATTTCTTTTCATTTTTCAACAGTTTCTACATGGTATGATAAAGTGATTGAAATTTGAATGCATAATGTATTTAGTATTGTTGTCTGTACTTGTTTTATTTTGCCAGATATTCATATAATAATGAGAATTAGTTGTAAAGGTTGTCGAGTCCTGCGTAAGGGTTGCAGCAAATTTTGTCTTCTCAGGCCCTCCCTTCACTAGATAAGGACAAGGAAGTCGCAAGAGAACACCACTAATTTCTTAGCCAGGTTTTATGGATGTGTTGGTCTGACAAATCTCATAACTAGAGGCCCCCGAGAAATTGAGGCCTAGTAAAGTAACGTTTGCATGAATTTATCTTAATGTAAACCTGGGTCATTTTTCATGATTCAAATACACTAGATTGACAAATCCATTTAAATTGGGACCTAATTTATAGTGCCATAGCTTATGTTTAAAAACCTTTTTAATGTTGGTTTCACTTGTAGCTCTACATTGTGTATTTGTGTTTTGCATATAATGATACATCATCTAAGGTCCACATATTCCCTGGAGACTATAGCAACAAATTCATATTTTTTTTTTCATTTCTTGTTGTGGATAGAATCCTCTTTTACTACGTCTCTTCCTTGCTACCTAGATGAGCATAGTTTTGACTATTGGACTTGTTAGCACTCCAGGAAACTCTCCTAGGTTGTAGCTCGAGGATGCCTGGTAACATATAATCTTCAATATCGTTCTCTGAACTATTGGAATGGATTGGGGTTTGTATCATGTTAGATGATTGTTTCAACTTTGTTTTCACTCAAGACATGCATGAACACCCTCAACTTAACAAGGCTTTCGACCACTAATGCTCAATAGTTTATAGATTCAATAAATAGATGGAGAATCCTGACTGTACCAACAGATACATACATAAACGCATATGAATGGCTAGCTATAGAAAGTAAATGAAGCTTGCAAATCTAATTTATCAACGCAGAGATAATATGACAGTTATCTGGCATTAGACATAGGAAAAAACATGAATAACCTATTCAAGTGCAAGCTTAGAATAGAGCAGAAGATGGCGATTGAACATGTAACAACAAAAGAAGCTTGTATTATTGGAATGAAGATGAGATGCTAGGAGAGAATAAAATATCCACAATCTCCAAAATTTGAACCCTTAATACTTCAAACTTTCAGCCATTTATAGGTTTTTTACAATGCTCTAGAACACTCTGAGGCTCGAGTTGTCTTAATCTATCCACCTTGTCTCCTAACTACTTTATGCCATAAGTAGACAAACATGAGCTTACGGGGCTCTTATTCTAACAAACACAGTAACCAGATTATGGTAAATTCGTCACGCTATCAAGTGGCTCGCTCGTGCCAATGATGCTCCACGATCACTTTTGTTGGTTCGGCTACATCATGTTGTGGCTTTTTCCCCTTCCAGCCATGCATTCTTTTATTTCGGTTCAACTGTCTGACTGTCAAAACACTGACAGAGCCAACAATTTCGTCCCTAGGTGACTGATGGGAAGTGGAGCATGGGGGCATTTGGGTCGTTGGATGGTGTGGATCAACGGTCGGGATGTCGGTCAGGTGGTGGAGGATGAACTGAGATGATCGTGAATGAGGGCCATTCGATTGGGAGGAATGGAAGGAGGAGATCAACTACCAGAGGCTGGAAGTCGTGGTGGGAGCAGAATAAGTCTGAGCCGTCAAATCTTAGATGAGTAGATCAAACGGCTATCGAGTGGAGGAGGTGCTTGAAGGATAATGCCCAGGAGCAGTTTTCTTAGGTGGAAATGGTTTATTTTGGGCAACCATTTGGCGGTAAGTGATAAAGTTCAAAGCCCACCCGATTCCATCCATCACGTGCCACGTAGCAATGGAGGAGAGAGAGGAAACTGTTTTTTCAAGCGGGTATCCCTATCTTGTTGCTCACCCGAAATATTCGTGAACCGTCGGATATGATGGAGGAAGATCGGTGGTTGAGGATCATCGTGCAGTTGATTTGATCGACTAAGCGAAAATCATCAGATCGAGTTTAGATCAATGGTCAAGATCTGATCGTTAATCGTTTCGATACGTCGATGGGGATGCGCGATAGATGTTGCATCGACGAATGTAATGGATGGCGAAGATCGATTTGAGGAAGAATAGATGAGAGAGTGCACAGTGGAAAGGAGATTAACCAAGAGTGGACCCATCGATTTTATGATCACAGGTGTATAATTTTGAAGTCTAGCTTATGGTCAAACCGGCGCAAAAGGAGACGTGGGCCATCGGAGCTAAAACAGGGGTCATTTCTATAAAAATAGTTGCAACACACCTCAGGGCTAACATGGCTATATGTTGTGGTTGTATTTGTGGGCCAAGTATGGTGCGCTCAAGGCTTGCCAATGTTGCCTTGGGATTCATAGAGGGATGCACCTTGATGGATGGGTGGGATAATACTCGTCAAATCGAAAGCCAATCTTAATATATACCTTCCTTATCCCCCTTATTAAACAATGCAACTATAAACTCTTTTCTTTCTTCCCCTCAAATTGCTATTCTCAGTTCGAAGACATAATACAAATATATGATGCACATTACTTACGAGCATGTTGCTTTAAGCTTGCTCAACACCTTGTGAGCCTTGAAGTCTTGGGCCAACAAAGGATCCAACTCCTAAAAGGTTGATGAATTGGAAAATTTTATAGCAAAAGGTTATTCCTAGTGGTTGACATAAATCATTTCAATCTTTGTGTGTGGGGATATATATAATGGAATCTGAAGTCGGAGGAAGGAGAAGAAAATAAGTACTACCCCATTGGTTAACCAAAAGAGACATTGGTTAGAGCTTGGTTGCATCCACCATGTTGTTGACTTACTAGCATATACACATTAAGTTATGCTATTTTGTTTTCACCATACAATCTTGATTTGAAATAGAATCCTTGCACGCTAGGTTGTGCCTATCAAGAAAGTGGGTGGGTGATATGCGAGAGAGGTTATTTTGACCCAACGTATCAATTTTTGGTACTATTGTGAAAGTGCATGGAGTTTAATTCTATACTTATAATAGGTTTATTCTAATTCTTATTTAATTCAATAACATATAACGTGAACCCTTGGTGAAATAACTATCAATGCAATCATAATGAAATTTAGCGTTGGTACCTTATGCAATCAGTTCTACCATCACTCAATTTCTTCATCTGAGTCCGACATGCAGGAACTGTCACAGTCCCATGAGATTCTCTTGTCCGTTGTCAAATTCACCTGGTCCTGATCTTGCGTTGTGATCTCGTAGATACAGTCCAATTCATCGTCACTATCCTCATTGTGCACAAGCTCAGTGTAGCACGCCCCTTCGACTGGGTCCAGTGGAACTACTACACGGAGAGATTTTTTCTCGAATATCATTTTTTGTTTCTTTAGGTTGATGACTCCATTCATATCCGTTTCCCAGTCTATCCCTAATAATGCAGGATATGGGTTACTGTCGTCCACAATTTCTATGACCTCAAAATCAGTTTGTGTGCTTGCACCTTCGATGCCTACTGTAACTCCTTGTAGTCTCCCCATAAGCAAGATCTTCTATTGGTTCGTCATCCGCAATTGGATAGGAGACCATTATAGTGTGTCTCTGCCCATGCGCTTCCAGGTCTGTTTAGGTAGGACTTTCGCATTTGACCCCAAGTCTAGAACGACCTGATCCATCTCATAGTCCCCAATCTGGGTAGTCAACTGCATTTCCTACCCGGTCCGCAACGCATGCTTGCCTAGTTTCTGGACCATCCGCTTTTCATTCGACCCTGCACACCTATCAACTCTTGCAATCCCTTCACTGCTTTAGTGTCCCGTAGTAGCTTCATGCATGTCTCTGAAAAGGTAGTTAGCATAGAAGTATCCCTCTCCGACTCCGTTTGATCCTTGCTACTGGAAGTAGAAGCTTTCGCGGAGCTCTTCTTAGCATCCATAAATGTTTCCTTCACGCGCTCCAAATCAAATTCAGGTTGTTTTGTGGGGGCCTTGCGAACCCAGGCATCCTCCTCCAGTTGCTTCCCCTAATATTCTCCTGTAATTGCACAATTCTAAGCATCCTATTCATGTTAGGGTATTCCTCGCGTGGTTCAACCTTCGTCATTTGGACGTTCTAAGTGGGAGTAGCTTGAAGCACCGCTTTTTCCCGCATTTGAGCAATTAGCGTGGGGAAATCGACTACTTCATGGTAAAATTGGTAACAGTACGGGCAACAAGCTCTGGTCGGGTTTATGCAATCACATGCATAGTGCCCAGGTCCTCCACAATTATAGAAGATTAGTTGTCCGTGTCCTTGTCTGGTTCCCATTCCCCCTCATCCCCGACCACGTCTCTGGAATCCACCCTGTGTTATTGATGCATATGGATCTTGACCGCACATCTCCATTTGCATCATATAAGCAGGTGTTCGATCCATCAACAACTCATAACTTCAGCAATTTCGTTCATCGTGGGCCATCGACCTACAAAAGTTGCAAAATAACTGTTGGGGGGGTTGTCTCAGGGTCTGCAATAGATGACAGTTGTCCGTGGCATGCTTTCCTCCTACCTAACAAATCACGCACTAGAGTACGGGTGTCGTGCTTGGCCCTCCTTGTGCCTCTGGTCGCAATGGTATTGGTCCCCCCCTACTATGTAATTCGTGAAGAGCGGACAATGATCCTTATCATCGCCCTAGCCCTTAATTTTGATACACCACACCTCTTCGCGCGCCTCTAACTGAGGTGCTTTTCCTTGTTTCAAACTCTGCATCTCTAAACATAGGTTTTGTATCTGCGCGTGGATTTGCTAAACTCCCAACCCTGGATCCTATATTGGAGTTTCGTGTAACCTCATTGCTATCTTTAATGCTTCGGCTTGGGTTGAGATCTTTTACTGTGATAGCACCATCCTCAGATGTGGTGTTAACAATGCCACAAACCACGCATAGTGTTGTGCATCTGTCAGCATCATGTTAGCCTCGCAGATTGTACTTTTCAATCTTTGATCCAGATCCCATGGGTTTCGCTAGGTAACATCGCGATCTCCTTGAACCCAATGATCGACTGCATTCTAAATTCTTTGTTCAATGCATCATGGATCGCCACTATTCCCGCATTCGGGTGGTCGCTTGAGTACTTTATATACCATGTTAGCGCGTGGTCTTGCAATGCGCTAACCAGTGTAGCCTTCTTTATGTTATCATTCGTTACACCTTAGGCTTCCCATACAGCCTTTACAAAGAACCAGAACTGATCTGGTTCCTCATTTCCTACGCCTCTAAATACCGGAAACCTGACTAAACTCGCCATCCCAACCTTCGGTGGTAGCATAGGTGGGGTAGGTGAAGATGGGTTTGATGCATGTGAAGTAGGTGACAGCGTGGACAGTGGTGGTATCAGTGGAATGCACTACTTAATCCACCAGACTGCGCTTCTCGGAGAGAATCTTGCGAGTTCTTCCTCGCTTTCTCGCAAAATAGAAATCAAAGGACTGTTCTCTAATTCTTCGATTCCTCAGTAGCCTCTTCCGCCCTGCCTTACGCCAGACATCAATGAATGCGCATAACCCATTTTTCACATAACAACATTTTAATCCAAGTATTCAACGATTTGATGTACTTACCCTGCGATCCTTGGAGAAAGCGCCTTTCTGCTTCACTATAACTCACAATTGTGTCTATCGCGAACTCAGTGATAAACCCTCCTATTATTCAATCCAACTAGTGATCTACTATACGTGCAATTTTATCTTCAGATGCTTCTAGCCTGCGCACCAATTTTGGCGTCCACACAATGGGTTGATCTAGTTTGCACCTTCCCACGCTGTCAGCTAGTCTTGTGATCCACTTGTACAACTCTGTCGAGAATGACGCGAAGAAGATATCATGGACCTCTGTGTATATGTAACGATCCTGTTATCACCCCAAGAAACTCTCCTAGGTTGTATCTCGGAGATGCTCGGGAACATTACAAACTCAACAAAAATGTTGGAAAGATGGTGGATGAATGAAAGAAATGATGCATATTCAAGCCAGATAACCACTTCTACTATGCTTAACCCCACACATGGGTGAACACCCCCAGACTACAAGGCTTTAGACCATCAATCACTCACAGTTTAAGGAATAGGTGGAAATGGAGAATACTAACCACACCAGCAGATGCACACGACCCTGTGATGGCCAGCTGCAACAAGTTAAAAGGTCTGTAAATCTATTTCCTAATGCACAGATAGGATGATAGCTCTCTAGCATTAAAATAACAGAAACCTGCATACACATTCAATGATACATACTAGATTCTAACATAGAGGTGGGATGACATCCCCTCTATTGCTAAACATCAAGAGCACATGAATAACAGGCACAGCCTGGAACAAAGAAGAAGTGGAAAGTGAGCAATTAACAACAAAAGAAGCTTGTATTAGCTGAAAATGAAGACCAAACGCTACAGGAATCACAATAGTTATAGTCTCCAGAAGTTGAACCTTACATTAGAATAACATCCATCAACCTCAACATTCTGTCTTCGGGTATATATGGAGGTTGATTACAAAAAATCTCTGCTAACCTATGCATGGAGGGGTCACAATGGACCACCAACCACATTTACAATCTAATATGGGCCTTGATACAAATCTGACTACTTTAATGGACAAAATCAGCCTTTTTTGGTACTCTACTATCCTTCTCGGGCAGACGCAGTAAAATATAAATGAAACCCATAACCTTTCAATGCTTTTAACTGCTCGAGAGTACTCCTTTCCTTCTTTGGCAAATATGTCTTTTAAATGCAATTGCTGAGATATTAACTGTGCAGGTACAGGGTGGTTGATCGTTGTTGTCCATTGGGAGCTTCAGACAGTGAAAGGAGTTAAGAATCATGGTGGAAGCATGAGCATGCAGGGGACAAAGCTCAGCAGTTGGATCGCGTGGATCAACGGCAAGGATCTATCGGAAGGGGAAATCTTGGTAAAAGAGGGTCAAACAGATGTGGACCATTAGATCACACATATTGACGACCGAGATCTGATGGCGAGAGGTGATGGGAAAGCACAGATGCGCGATTGAATATTAGCCATTAGATCTGGTGAATTGAATGGTGGAGATCGGCGTATGAGGGTTATTGAGAGGCATATGCGCAGGAAGAACGAGGACCATTGGATCAAATGAATAGATGGTGGAGATTGGTTTGTGGGAAAGTTATGCAATATGGCAAACACACTATCGGAGGCGGACTTGCGGACTTGAAACTTTATACACAGAAGCAGTGAGTCACATCGGGTCCGATATTTAATATCGCATCGCAAATCGGAAAATACCTTGGCATATTGAAAGTGTCCATTGCAATGGTGCGACAGACCCGATAGAGTCATCTTAACAACAGCTTATAATCACATCGCGTCCGATATAGGCAGTCAGTAATCAGCGATTGACGATGCTATGAATATGACTTAAGCGAGACCTGTTGAAAGCTCCGATTTCGATCTGCGACTAGGCCACGGATCCGATAGAAAAATTAACCATATTTAAGACTGGAGAAGGGGCATCATAACATCTAATCAGCGGGAGTCAAGAGGTTTGGGCCTTTATGCACACAGATATGTGATTTTCCGATTGCGATGAGGAAAGAAAGCACATAATTACATGGTTGGGTCTTATGGAAGATTTGACTTGCGCTTAAGGACTGGGGCCAAAAGGGACTTTAACAGATTTCGGAGGGATTTAAATGGGGAATGAGGAGGTTTTAGGAGGAAAAACAAAGGTGGCAGGACTATGGAGAAAAGAGAACATGAAGGAGAATGGAAGAAAAGCTATTGTGATCTGCCTTTCTGAGCATAAACACACAACCAAGCTAGTAATTGAATTCAACTGTTGAAGCTTGTAGCAGAGCTAACAGATCTTGCCACCTTTCCTCTGATATCCACAAATTTCTGTTTTCCTGAACCACGAACTCGCGAAGCTTCTGATCCAACCGATCTTCAAGTTCTTTCTTTGTAGGGTTCCAACATCTCGACATCAGACATCCCTTAGGCAAATCCCGGTCCCGGCAACAGAACAATTTGTTGGCTTGTTAGGGCCTAACCCAAGTTTTAGAAGTGTACTAGCCGAAAAAATCCCGCACTACCGACCCTTTCGGCAACAGTCCGTTGAGCATGGACTGAATTCTCACCCGAGGTAGTACGGGAGGGTGCTAGAACCAGGTTTCCACACCCTTGGGATGTCTGGATGTGATCTAGAGGGGTCATGAACTGTATGCAGCCTCGCACCATCTGTTCTGCTTCCACATAGATCCGCGCAGACACACTTTCTTATTTATAAAATTATTACTAATCTGATATTTTTATTACGGTCTTTAAGCAAACATTTAACATTAAAACCCTATGCGCGCAACTATAACAGATAATGCATAAATTCAGAAGCAATAGATAGATCCACCAGAAAACACACAATGATTTAGAAATTCTTATCTTTATTGATCTTCCATTCAGTACAACCAGATCCGGCCTGCGCACTCAACTGCACGGGTCCATGCACACAACTGCGGACTCTACAACACCTCTCCCCACACAGCTGCAGAGCCTCTATCTATCTACCAACACCCTTGACTCGGACTTACAGATGCTCAGAGACTTCTTTCTTCATAAACCCATTACATTCAAGATCAATGATACATCCCCAAAAAATGACTTCTAACCATAGAGCCTTGTCTATTTATACATTCCCATGGTCCACGGACCGTGGGCAGGCCGACTCACTTTTTATTTTCTTACATTATTTTTGGGTGAACAACCCTTTGACTTGACTCATTTTACCCAAAATTGTTGTCTTTGAGCCCCAAAACCGTTATGCGGGGCTTCTACTACCCAACACATGGATTCACACATGTCCACCAATTCTTATGCCCTAAAAGTTGATGCATTATCAGTGACTAGTTTGGTTGGGCAACCAAATCTAGTGAAAATATTGTCATTCAAGAACTTTTTGATAACCTGATGATTAGCATTTTCATTGGGTATAGCCTCAATCCATTTGGTGAAATTATCAGTGGCTACCAAGATCCATTTGTGATGGCTATTGGAATGTGGATTGATCTCACCTATGAAGTCCAAGCCCCACTGCTGGAAGGGACCATTGGCGTGTACTGTCTTCAAGGGCAGAGATTTTATTTGTTGTCTTCCTACAAACCTCTGACATTTGTCACAATACTTCACAAAATAAAACACACCAGAGAACAGAGTAGGCCAATAATACCCAACTCTCAGGATCTTGTGGGATGTGGTTTTCCAATAATGATGCCCTCCACAGATGCTATAATGGAACTAGTAGATGACTTCCACAAATTGTCCTTTACCTAGACATCTCAAGAGGATTCGTGATGGGTCTTTCCAATAAAGCAAGTTTTTATTAATGCAGAATTTGGTTGATCTGAGCTTAATGGCCCATGCTTGACTTGAGCTATGCCCTGGAGGGACTTCTAGCTTCTGCAAAAAATGAACTACACTGGAATACCATTCACAGGTAGCTAGATTTCTAGCCAAAGACTGATTCTACTCTTGCTCTTCTGCTGCTTCCTTTGTCCACTCACCACCTGAATTTGAACCTATGCAATTGATGTCTACCAAACTACAATTTTCCTTAGCCATAAGCTTAGCCAAGCCCTTGCCTTTGACAACCTTGGTGGGCTTCACCCCTATGTTGAACTCTATGAATTTTGCAATCAATTTAGCTCTCCTTCCATCAATATCTGGCTAAGTTAGGACATCTTTTACTAAGGCTAAAGGTACATATGCAACCACTTTGGAATGCAGAATATAAATTTTGAATTCCTTTAAAGATTTTATGAGAGCATAAGCTTGGTTTTCAATAAGGTCATACCTTAGTTCACCCTCCCTCAGAGTTTTGCTGAAAAAGGCCACAGGGTGCTCTACACCTTCATCATTGTTCTGCAACAGAACTATTGCAAGTGTATCATAAGAGGCAAAAGAGAAGATATAAAACTCCCTAGTATGATCTAGATTGATTAAAGTGGGAGCTTCCATAATAGCTTGTTTGATGGCTTCAAAAGCTTCTTACACCATCTGTCCATTTTATTTATGATCCTTTCTTCAGCATGGAAGTGATGTGCTTCACTAGCTTTGCAAAGTTTGGAATAAACCTCCTAACAAAGTTAATCTTAACCAGGAAAGATTGAATGTCTCTTTTTGACCTTGGGATGGACAATGTCTGAATTGCTTGAACTCTTTCTAGATCAATCTTCACACCTTCAATAGAAACAATATATCCCAGAAGTTTGCCTTCTTCTAGAGAAAATTGGGACTTCTTTGGGTTCACAGAAATCCCAAACCATCTGCATTTTAGAAACACCTTCTTCAAATGTTGCAAATGGTCCTTGTGACTACTGGAAAAGACTGTTATGTCATCAAGGTAAATAAGGACAAACTTGTGCTTCTCTCCCACAAAGGCTATGTCCATAGCGCTCTGAAAAGTAGCCCTAGCATTCATTAGTCCAAAAGGCATCTTGGAGTACATGAAAGTGCCCCAAGGAGTAGTGAAGGTGGTCTTTTCCTGATCTTTTGGATGCACAACAATTTGATTGTATCCTAAAAATCCATCTAAGAAGACATGACTCTAGCCCTTGAAACTTTTTGCAGCAAGTGTTCCATCTTAAGTAGGCGGTAGTTGTCTTTTTTAGAGAATTTGTTCAGATTCCTGAAGTCAACACAAAGATTGATTTCTCCATTCTTCTTTCTTACTACCACAAGGTTAATATCCACTTTGAATACCTTAGGGGAACTATGATCTTGGCATCCAA
The DNA here is from genome assembly GCA_000404065.3 of Pinus taeda. Lineage (NCBI taxonomy): Eukaryota > Viridiplantae > Streptophyta > Pinopsida > Pinales > Pinaceae > Pinus > Pinus taeda. The sequence continues at coordinate 177,408 of APFE030544924.1, read as the reverse complement.
CGGATTCTTGATTTCCTTTTCAATCAAAGGCAATAAGAGAGGGCTGATAAGTCTTAATTTCTGCTTAAAAGGGATGGTGTTCTTCCCTAGTGGAATCTTATGCTGAATGATGTTGTTGTCATAGGTCTTAAGATCACTGTACTCCCAAGCAAAAATATCAGTAAATTGTTTCATCAAGGTGCACTACTTGGAACTTTGGGCAGAAGACAAGTGAGTGGACAGATTTATGTACTTTGGATGGGCTGGACTCCCTACATTATGTCTATGAATTGCAGACTCATTTTCATTTTTGGTGGGCTTATAAGGTACATCATTATGATCAGACAGCTTCTCTAGGTGCACCAATCCTTTTGGTATATGGTTACTAGGTAGCTGAAAAATGCTATCCTGACCAATCTCGTCCTTTAGCTTGGACTAGTTGCATTCTTCAATCGTTTCATTTTCTTGGTCAATGTGCATTTCAGAAAATCCATCAATGACTTGCAAAAACCTATTGATTTCATCATCATCTTCAAAAAAAATCTAGTATTTGACATTGTCAGGCAGATATGGTCTATATTTCACCTGAACTTCATAAGTCAATTTAGGAGGCAAAGGAGGAATAAACGTGCTAGCAGACACAACAAGGGAATCAGCAAGTTGGTTCTTCATTCTAGGGATGTAAGAAATGTTGAAACTATTAAAAGAACCCTTGAGCTTCCATACCTTATCTTTGTTTTCTTTCAGCCTTGGATGCTTTTCTTGGAAAGTTTTGTTGACCTACTGAACGATAAGGTCTGCATCTCCAAACACCTTCAAACCTTTGATGCCCATTTCTTTAGTAGCGTTTAAGCCCAATATTAAGGCTTCGTACTCTGTTATGTTATTTGTGACCTGAAAAGTTAACTTGAAAGATAAATGAATGCATTCTTGCCTGGGGGACACAAGGACTACACCTGCCCCTGCGACTTCCTTAGAGCAAGCTCCATCAAAGAACATGTCCCAAATTTGTGGGCCTTCTTCCTTTATGATATGGAAAACCAGTTTCCTAAGCTGCATGGAGGTCAATTGGGATTCTTCAATCTGAAGAATACAGGCTCCAAAATCAATGTCAATAGCATAGATGGGATGATTAGTGGGATTCCTTTCATCACTTATGATATAAGCCAACTGAGCTTCTCTGTATAACCTCCTACTCCCACCTCCAAAAATTGGGACAATAGCATAGGATAGATCATTTTGCAATGTTCCACCTAATCTCTTGATCCAACCTCTTGAAAGCAACATGCCAAACTTGGGGAGTACATCTGCTACCACAATATCCATCATCATGCTCTTCATGGGTAGTTGAGACAAGGTGATAGATAGGTCTTTGATTAATCCCAAACATTTCAATTTTCTAGAGTCAAAAGAAAACAAGTCATGATAAGACTTGGTAATGTCAAGACCCAACTCATCCATGACAGCCTTGGGCATTAGATTATGGCTGGCTCTTGTGTCCAGAAGGTAGTTGTGAAGGATTTTGTCATGAATAGTCAAAGAGACATAGAATTATGGGGAGTTGTCATCACAATTTTCAATCATTGGGCTGAGAACAACAACCAGTTTGTTGTCTTGCAGATTTACAGTGTTAGTGGAGGCTTGGATGGCTTTAGGCTCAAGGGCCTCGAGGATAGATGTCTTGAAGGAATCATTCTTCACTAGTTCAATCAGAGGTATAGGTATGCTTAGCTTCTGAATTTCTGATTCAAAACTGAAAGGAGAAGGAGACTTGTCAAGGCCTCTTACCTCATGAGTTGGAGCTTTGAGGATGATGGAATCACCTACCGGTCGTTTCTTCTTTTTAGCTTGTTGTATTACAAGGACAACAACTCTCTGAATAGGAGTTTCCTTGGCATTATTCATCTTCGACCTCAGATCATATCTGTGTTGATCATTAGTTTGTAGAACAGCTCCACCATCCCACTCTTGGCTGATCTGGTCATTGAATAATAACTTTTCATAGGCAACTGAGGTCAAAAAGGAGGCACTGCCTTTGTCTTCCAAACAATGGATTTCATCATCTTCTTCAAACTTCTCTTCTTCCATGACTACATTTTGGAAAGGAGTCTTCACCCTTTGGTCTTCATTGGCATCTTTGCTTCTTTGCGGAATCTGCAACTGCTCATTAGTTCTTCTATATGGATTTGTATTTATAGGAATAAAGGTATTATGAACTCTTCCTTTCCCAGGGTGGTGCTTGACCTTTAATTTGGAGATTTCAGAGGCCAATGACTCTATCATCCTGGTCATTTTATCTATCTTGGGATCTGAAGATGATGAAGATTCGCCCCTCTGTCTCCTTCTATCAGCATTCCCCTTGAGCTTCTCTATAACCATGATGTTTGATTCTACTTCCAAGGTTGCATCCTGCATATCAGCCAAAGTAGCAAATCATCTCTCCCTCAACAAGCTAATGAAGACAAGGGTTTTGTGTGTTTAACCCATAACCATGAGTTTTTGGATGACACGCAATCAGCACATCAATGATGAATAACATATATAATGCTTTCATATGCTTGAGCACTTCAAACAACTTGTACAACTCCAAATAGTAGGCCCAAAATGTTGATTTTTCTAAAAGAAAGACCAAATGCATTCCTGATAGAATTATTCATACACCAAGGAAGAGATGAGCTAGCTAATGTAGGCAATAACTAGCTTCTTACATCCATGGATGAATAAGATAAACACCAAGATTCAACCTAAGTATAGTCATGTATGAGATTCAAACAAATTCCTTGTAGTAATCATTTGGTAATTTTTGGCAGCGATCAAGTATGGTAGAAAACAGAATATTGCTGGTATATTTTTCATAACCTCAAATGGTTCCCCACTGTGTGCAACCATTATCCTATCTCCATTCCAAAAATGTGATGAGCAATGAGACCTAGTGACGTTGTTAACATCATGGATTTTTCCATTCAAATGGTATGTCTATTACAACAAATAAGTTGCCCAACCATCTGAGGATGTCTTGAAATACGAATAATTCTAGTTTCCCATGAATACATATACCTTGATCCACTGCTTCAAGCTCCAACAAATTAAATGTAGAGAGATAAAGAAAAAATAAGGATATAAAAGACAAAATCCAAACAAGTTGGTGTACCCAAGGAACACTTTGGACTTGCCATAATTGCATCCCATTGTGTCTGTTATTGATAAAATAAACCACTACACTCACTACTAAAGGCACTGACACTCCTATTGGCCACAAAAAGAATGAAGAAATGGCATCAAGGTAGGTACCTCCATATCCGGTCAAGAGTTCGGTCCAAAGGGATTTTCAACTATGGTCATTGTTGGCCTTGGCCAAAGTCCCATTTGCACCAATGCTTCTAGGATAAATACACGAGTCATGACTTGGATCAGTAGTGGTTATGGTGGCCACACAATTAAAGTCAGAAGATCTAGATGCCATGTTTGTCTTGTGGTAAGTCAAAGGCATAGGATAGCAGGGTTGATCTTGCAACAAACCATAGAAATCAACTTGTCTAGGACCGCAAACCCAATCCAAAGCAGCTTGGAGAATTTTAGGGTCAACCCCATTCATTGATATACAATGGGTTTGATTGGCATTGTCATTAGCAAGAATTATACCATCATTTGTGAGATGGAATGTGTACATTGGAGATTTCTTGGCATTGAAGAGTCCCTAGCTCTACTCAGAAATAGGACTTGATCTCATAATTCTCATTGATCATTCATAAATGCATGTATTGACCAAAATTCTAGGATGTTTGGGAGTTCTGATATTGTTAAGGACATGCCTAACTCTATTACTATTGTAAGTATCAGCATTGTCTACTATGGCAGCAGGTTCACTCTGGACACGAATAATTCATAAATGTATGTATTAACCAGAATTCTAGGATGCTTAGGAGTTTTGATGTTGTTAAGGACATGCCTAACTATATTACTATTGTAAGTATCAGCATTGTTTACTAGGGCAGCAGGTCCACTGTGGACACCATTCGAGGGCCATCCTGTCTTAGACACCACCTCTGAAATGTTTGTTAAATTCAAATCGATCATGGCGAAGTATGCAACATCAACCATACCATCAAAAACATTGGTATAATGGACCATTGTTTTGGCATCTACGAAATCATAGTTCCACCTTGACCTGTGTGTGGAACCACTTGTTCTGAACCCAAGACTTCAACATTAAGTCAAATTTGATGTAGTGCTTGGCGAATCGGCAAGGGAAATACTACAAGAATGGTATATGCTTCCTTTTCTCCATCTGATTGGTCGTGTTTGATGAGGACAACGAGCAAGTGCGTTGTTGTCTAGCACATGCCTTATCAGCAGTTGCTCCTTCGACTCGCCTAACTTGATCACAGCATAGGATAGCAAAGTAGATGTCTAGTTAATGACAAGACGATGGTTGGGGTCGGATGACAACAAGTCGTTGTATAAGAGCAACGTTGGGTTCAATGCTCAGTTCACAGTACCATGCACAGCCACTATGTATGTCATTCCAGTGTTAATCGTGAACAGTAGCACTACGCATAAAATGGCTGCGAGAACGAATCACAGGGATTTTTTATCATTTTGCACTACCCAACATATCAATACTCCTGTTTTGTCATTTCCTTTCCCAAGGATTCAAACCCACACTGCCATCATCGTGGCTCTATTTTTTTGCTTAACCTTACCATCAGAGTCATCATTTGGTTGCATCAAATCAACCATGACCCCCAAAGCTGAAATCTCCGGTACGTTCTGCCATGAGACAGCCTTTAGGCAGCCTCAACCAGATTGTATTCCCTCAAATCCATTGAACCGCAGTAAAATCAAAGAAAAATCCATTAGAAATTACTTGTCCATTAAGCACACAACGGGTGGGAGAAGCATATCATGTCATTCAACCTGCTGGAGAAAGGACAAAGACTGACGTCCATTATTTGGACCAGGTTACTGTTATCAAACTTCAAGAAAGTGCCAAAACAAATCCCGGATCTTCATGTATAAGTTTGGCGTCCGTAGTTAAATTTTCTTACAAAATTACCACGGTAATAAACTGTGTTTATTACAGTGTGTCTTGTTGAACCCTGTGCAATTCTAACTTTGAAATGGCTTCAAACTCGGTTGTCATGGATTCATAACTTACTCTCTAAGCACAAAATATTTCCTAAACCTATTCCAAAAAGGTATTGATAAAAAGTATGATTAAAAAAAATGAATACACTAGATACATCACAAATATATGTAAAGGAAGATAACTCATTTAATAAAACCTTTATAACTACAATTTATCTTTTCCAAATAGGAAGCCCCGTATTTATAGTTGTTTTTTTTTTTCATTTTTTTTTTTTTTTTTGCGCTCTTGGATTACATTCTTTTATCATTAAACATCACGGGTAAATACCATGAGTGGATGCCATTTTCCACTCAAACCACTCATGGTTATTAGTCCTCTAACCTCACACTAGGATATAGGGTCGTCCTTGTTTCCCAACCCAGGGGTGTCTAGTCGCCTTTCCCATAGTCAGAAGATGTAGAATGTGCCTCTCAGAAAACTATCACATTCACTTTATGTGCATGTAAAATGTGCCTCTCATAAAACTATCACCTTCACTTTTATGTGCATGTTACTCTCTCGACACATGACACCCCTTAAAGCCACTTTATGGATTTAAGTTAAAACATGTGCACTTTTGACAAGATTATTTTAATAATATCTTAAGCCATACAAAGCCCCATTTTTCATACTTATGGAGTCTTCGCACCGCATATTATTTTCATTTATTTTGGCCTATAATAGTAATGTATTTTATTAATATGCATGTAATTTTGTATTTACATAACTAGGCTCTTGGACTCAAAATATATAAATACAATGCATATGGGCACAATGACCCCAAAGTAGCCCTTGGCTCACCAGTCTAATTAATATTTATCATTCCATCCACCTATGTTTCATATGTACATATTCATCTACAATTTGGGGGTTAACTCAGGGTATTACTCTAAATGTTATCAATTGTTATTATGGATAGTGTTTGAGCCGCCCTCCATCTAAATATTTTGAGGAAGAGAGTGGATCTTGTGAGATGTTTCTTGGTACTTCATTGCAAGGTCTCCAACTCTAACCATGTTGTGATTCAAGTTAAATTGAAACTCGTTGGATTACTAACTACTTGCAGTATCTCAATTTGACCTTCTTGAATACTTTGTAATTAAGTAAGTTTTTAAATGTTTTCCACATGGATATTTTATTGCCACATTTTAATTAGAATCATGAGGAGGAAGATTCATGGTGGCTAGAATATCATGAATGCATATAATTATTTTAAGTTTACAAATTAATAAAATCCTAGGATTAACTACGATAGGAACGCCTAAAAAGGGGTTATAATACCACAAGTGGGGGAGGTGAGGGGGTCTAATAGAATCCTACATGCATGAAACCCTATGTTACATTTCTATTAATCTTGTTATTAGAATTTACATTTTTGGAGTCTCCTCTATACTCAACTTTTGGAATTTCTAAGAGTAGATTAAGCCTTATACTAAACTCAAACCATAATCTCTTATATTCTAGGAAGAACATGTTTCCTAGAATATAAGAGATTATGGTTTGAGTTTAGGATAAGGCTTCATCTACTCTTAGAAATTCCAAAATTTGAGTATAGAGGAAACTCCAAAAATGTAAATGCTAATAACAATATTAATAGAAATGTAACATAGGGTTTCGTGCATGTAGGATTCTATTAGACCCCCTCACCTCCCCCACTTGTGATATTATAACCCCCTTTTAGGTGTTCCTAGCTTAGTTAATCCTAGAATTTTATTATTTAATATTTCATTTGCCATAAGTATTTATAGGTATGTCTTCAAGCATCTCGAACCCAAATATGATTTTGAATATATCTTCAACTTTTGTGGGAATGATATCCAAGATTGGATTGTTATGATGAGTTGAATAATTGTTATGTAGCATAATATGAGAGTAAATGCCTTCCCAATCAATCAAAGATTTTATAATTATATTTGCTCTCTTATTGCATTGTAGTTTGGGATTACTTCCATGGTTTTATGTTTTACAAGTAGTGAACTTGGTTATGATAAATGGAAGTCTTGTGAATTTTGAGCGATTGTTCCACAATATAAAGTAAATATATAAAAGAATTTTCAATTTAATCTTGTTCTTAATTGGGGACATGGAAAATGGGTATTAAAGCTAAATATTAAGATGGTCAAAGGAATTCTTGTAAATACCTCACCACCTTAATAGTATACAATGTGGTTGGGTATGTTACACTACTATTATCATCAATTATTGAGTTGCTCTTCATTTTCATATTGAGGAAATGTGAGGTGTTATCACTTAAAAACTACTCACTTGTGGCATTTCCACATGCTATGGTCGAAAACACCACTATTAGCATGTTTACCATCGACTTCAAATCATTTTCCAACTCCACTAAACCTTTGAAAGATGTTGGGGAAAATCTTGACTTTTACCATTACGCTTAGTGTAAATAATACTTATAAAAGTTTGTCATCAATGCACAAGGAACATACTTATAAGTAGACACTTCTAAGCCCTAATTGTTATTCTTAACCTTGAAATGGTCAATTAACCACTCTTTTGATGACCATGTTATGGGGTTTTCAACTTTATTTTCCTTATAAAAAAAAATCTTAAGGTCTCTCTATCCATGCATCCATTCATAATAGGTACATGTTGCCAAAATCTCACCAAAAGATCTTGAGAACTACGTCATCTTGATAAGTGCTTTTTGTGTTCATGATACTTGCTCACTCAACCAAGGAGGGCATCTACCCACATCAAGGAAGTCAAAGACCCTCCTAAGGAGGAGGATTTGGGGCCACATGTTCAACAAGTCTACTTCCCAAGTAAGATCTTTGATATTTCTATTGGTTATGGAGATATTCTTTACATTCTTTCAAATTGTTTATTGATGCCTATTGTTGTAGTTTTATTTCTTGACATGTGAACATAATAGGGTTTGAAGATTTGTAGATCACATTTAGGATATGATTTTCACATTTTAATTTCATTTTCGCTTAGATTTAATTCATAGTCATTATATTGGTATATGTTGTTGATTGTTATTATTTTTATCCAATAAGGGGATCCCACAATGTTTTGTTAGGGAAAGAAAAACAAATAAGTAGCAACTTGTTTAAATTTATATATTTTTTTAATTGTTGTTGAATTAATATCATAGAGGTAGCCTACGATAAGTCACTTATGGTGGTGGTAACATAGAATATCTAAAGTTTTATATTTCCAAAGAATCACTTAGAAAGTTACGAGACTCTATATACATCCATAAAAACTTCGTACAAATGGGATAGGTTTCTTACGTAATTCCTATATATTATATAATAAAAATTGAATAAGAAAGTGGATAGACGACATCACAGTAGTGGTTATGGTGGCCACACAGTTAAAGTCATAAGATCTAGTAGTGGTTATGGTGGCCACACAGTTAAAGTCATAAGATCTAGATGCCACGGTTGTCTTGTGGTAAGTCAAAGGCATAGGATAGCAGGGTTGATCTTGCAACAAACCATAAAAATCAACTTGTCTAGGACCGCAAACCCAATCCAAAGCAGCTTGGAGAATTTTAGGGTCAACCCCATTCATTGATATACAATGGGTTTGATTGGCATTGTCATTAGCAAGAACTATACCATCATTTGTGAGATGGAATGTGTACATTGGAGATTTCTTGGCATTGAAGAGTCCCTAGCTCTACTCAGAAATAGGACTTGATCTCATAATCTTCATTCAATCATTCATAAATGTATGTATTGACCAGAATTCTAGGATGTTTGGGAGTTTTGATATTGTTAAGGACATGCCTAACTCTATTACTATTGTAAGTATCAGCATTGTCTACTATGGCAGCAGGTTCACTCTGGACACGAATAATTCATAAATGTATGTATTAACCAGAATTCTAGGATGCTTAGGAGTTTTGATGTTGTTAAGGACATGCCTAACTATATTACTATTGTAAGTATCAGCATTGTTTACTAGGGCAGCAGGTCCACTGTGGACACCATTCGAGGGCCATCCTGTCTTAGACACCACCTCTGAAATGTTTGTTAAATTCAAATCGATCATGGCGAAGTATGCAACATCAACCATACCATCAAAAACATTGGTATAATGGACCATTGTTTTGGCATCTACGAAATCATAGTTCCACCTTGACCTGTGGGTGGAACCACTTGTTCTGAACCCAAGACTTCAACATTAAGTCAAACTTGATGTAGTGCTCGGCGAATCGGCAAGGGAAATACTACAAGAATGGTATATGCTTCCTTTTCTCCATCTGATTGGTCGTGTTTGATGAGGACAACGAGCAAGTGCGTTGTTGTCTAGCACATGCCTTATCAGCAGTTGCTCCTTCTACTCGCCTAACTTGATCACAGCATAGGATAGCAAAGTAGATGTCTAGTTAATGACAAGACGATGGTTGGGGTCGGATGACAACAAGTCGTTGTATAAGAGCAACGTTGGGTTCAATGCTCAGTTCACAGTACCATGCACAGCCACTATGTATGTCATTCCAGTGTTAATCGTGAACAGTAGCACTACGCATAAAATGGCTGCGAGAACGAAATCACAGGGATTTTTATCATTTTGCACTACCCAACATATCAATACTCCTGTTTTGTCATTTCCTTTCCCAAGGATTCAAACCCACACTGCCATCATCGTGGCTCTATTTTTTGCTTAACCCTACCATCAGAGTCATCATTTGGTTGCATCGAATCAACCATGACCCCCAAAGCTGAAATCTCCAGTACGTTCTACCATGAGACAGCCTTTAGGCAGCGTCAACCAGATTGTATTCCCTCAAATCCATTGAACCGCAGTAAAATCAAAGAAAAATCTATTAGAAATTACTTGTCCATTAAGCACACAACGGGTGGGAGAAGCATGTCATGTCATTCAGCCTGCTGGAGAAAGGACAAAGACTGACGTCCATTATTTGGACCAGGTTACTGTTATCAAACTTCAAGAAAGTGCCAAAAAAATTCCGGATCTTCATGTATAAGTTTGGCGTCCGTAGTTAAATTTTCTTACAAAATTACCACTGTGTTTATTACAGTTGTCTTGTTCATCTTTAATGGCTGCAAATTGACCCCTGTGCAATTCTAACCTTGAAATGGCTACAAACTGGGTTGTGATGGATTCATAACTTACAAAATATTTCTAACCTATTCCAAAAAGGTATTGATAAAAAAAATGAATACACTAGATACATCACAATGATATGTAAAGGACGATAACTCATTTAATAAAACCTTTATAACTACAATTTATCTTTTCCACATGGGAAGCCCCGATTTATAGTTGTTTTTTTTTTCATTTTTTTATTTTTTTTTATGCTCTTGGATTACATTCTTTTATCATTAAATATCATGGGTAAATACCATGAGTGGATACTACTTTCCACTCAAACCACTCATGGCTATTAGTCCTCTAACCTCACACTAGGATATAGGGTCGTCCTTGTTTCCCAACCCGGAGGTGTCTAGTCACATTTCCCATAGTTAGAAGATGGAGAATGTGCCTCTCATAAAACTATCACCTTCACTTTTATGTGCATGTTACTCTCTGGACGCATGACACCCCCTAAAGCCGCTTTATGGATTTAAGTTAAAACATGTGCACTTTGACAAGATTATTTTAATAATATCTTAAGCTATGCAAAGCCCCATTTTTCATACTTATGGAGTCTTCGCACCCCATATTATTTTCATTTATTTTGGCCTATAACAGTAATGTATTTTATTAATATGCATGTAATTTTGTATTTACATAACTAGGCTCTTGGACTCAAAATATATAAATACAATGCATATGGGCACAATGACCCCAAAGTAGCCCTTGGCTCACCAGTCTAATTAATATTTATCATCTCATCCACCTATGTTTCATATGTACATATTCATCTACAATTTGGGGGTCAACTCAGGGTATTACTCTAAAGGTTATCAATTGTTATTATGGATAGTGTTTGAGCCGCCCTCCATCTAAATATTTTGAGGAAGAGAGTGGATCTTGTGAGATGTTTCTTGGTACTTCATTGCAAGGTCTCCAACTCTAACCATGTCGTGAATCAAGTTAAATTGAAACTCGTTGGATTACTAACTACTTGCAGTATCTCAATTTGACCTTCTTGAATACTTTGTAATTAAGTTTTTAAATGTTTTCCACATGGATATTTTATTGCCACATTTTAATTAGAATCATGAGGAGGAAGATTCATGGTGGCTAGAATATCATGAATGCATATAATTATTTTAAGTTTACAAATTAATAAAATCCCAGGATTAACTACGATAGGAACACCTAAAAAGGCGTTATAATACCACAAGTGGGGGAGGTGAGGGGGTCTAATAGAATCCTACATGCATGAAACCCTATGTTACATTTCTATTAATCTTGTTATTAGCATTTACATTTTTGGAGTCTCCTCTATACTCAAATTTTGGAATTTCTAAGAGTAGATTAAGCCTTATACTAAACTCAAACCATAATCTCTTATATTCTAGGAAGAACATGTTTCCTAGAATATAAGAGATTATGGTTTGAGTTTAGGATAAGGCTTCATCTACTCTTAGAAATTCCAAAATTTGAGTATAGAGGAAACTCCAAAAATGTAAATGCTAATAACAATATTAATAGAAATGTAACATAGGGTTTCATGCATGCAGGATTCTATTAGACCCCCTCACCTCCCCCACTTGTGATATTATAACCCCTTTTTAGGTGTTCCTACCTTAGTTAATCCTGGAATTTTATTAATTTATCATTAAACATGACGGGTAAATACCATGGGTGGATACCACTTTCCACTCAAACCACTAATGGCTATTACTCCTCTGACCTCACACTAGGATACAGGGTCATCCTTGTTTCCCAACCCAGGGGTGTCTAGCCACCTTTCCCATAGTCAGAAGATGTAGAATGTGTCTCTCATAACACTATCACCTTCACTTTTATGTGCATGTTACTCTCTAGACACATGACACCCCCTAAAGCCACTTTATGGATTTAAGTTAAAACATGTGCACTTTTGACAAGATTATTCTAATAATATCTTAAGCCATACAAAGCCCCAATTTTCATACTTATGGATTCTTAGCACCCTATATTATTTTCATTTATTTTGGTCTATAACAGTAATGTATTTTATTAATATGCATGTAATTTTGTATTACATAACTAGGCTCTTGGACTCAAAATATATAAATATAATGCATGCAGGCACAATGGCCCCAAATTAGCCCTTGGCTCACGAGTCTAATTAATATTTATCATCTCATCTACCTATGTTTCATATGTACATATTCATCTACAATTTGGGGGTCAACTCAGGGTATTACTCTAAAGGTTAGCAATTGTTATTATGGATAGTGTTTGAGCCGCCCTCCATCTAAATATTTTGAGGAAGAGAGGGGATCTTGTGATATGTTTCTTGGTACTTCATTGCAAGGTGGAGAAATATAACCATGTTGTGATTCAAGTTAAATTGAAACTCATTGGATTACTAGCTACTTGCAATATCCCAATTTGACCCTCTTGAATACTTTGTAATTAAGTAAGTTTTTAAATGTTGTCCACATGGATATTTTATTGCCACATTCTAATTAGAATCATGAGGAGGAAGATTCATGGTGGCTAAAATATCATGAATGCATATAAATATTTTAAGTTTACAAATTAATAAAATCCTAGGATTAACTAAGGTAGGAACACCTAAAAAGGCGTTATAATACCACAAGCGGGGGAGATGAGGGGGTCTAATAGAATCCTACATGCATGAAACCCTATGTTACATTTATATTAATCTTGTTATTAGTATTTACATTTTTGGAGTCTCCTCTATACTCAAATTTTGGAATTTCTAAGAGTATATGAAGCCTTATCCTAAACTCAAACCATAATCTCTTATATTCTAGGAAGAACATGTTTCCTAGAATATAAGAGATTATGGTTTATGATTAGGATAAGGCTTTGTCTACTCATAAAACTTCCAAAATTTGAGTATAGAGGAGACTCCAAAAATGTAAATGCTAATAACAAGATTAATAGAAATGTAACTTAGGGTTTCATGCATGTAGGATTCTATTAGACCCCCCTCACCTCCCCCACTTGTGGTATTATAACCCCTTTTTAGGTGTTCCTACCTTAGTTAATCCTGGGATTTGATTAGTTTATCATTAAATATCACAGGTAACCATGGGTGGATACCACTTTTCACTCAAACCACTCATGGCTATTAGTCCTCTAACCTCACACTAGGATATAGGGTCGTCCTTGTTTCCCAACCCGAGGGTGTCTAGTCACCTTTCCCATAGTCAGAAGATGTAGAATGTGCCTCTCATAAAACAATCACCTTCACTTTTATGTGCATGTTACTCTCTGGACACATGACACCCCCTAAAGCCACTTTATGGATTTAAGTTAAAACATGTGCACTTTTGACAAGATTATTTTAATAATATCTTAAGCCATACAAAGCCCCATTTTTCATACTTATGGAGTCTTCGCACTCCATATTATTTTCATTTATTTTGGCCTATAACAGTAATGTATTTTATTAATATGCATGTAATTTTGTATTTACATAACTAGGCTCTTGGACTCAGAAGATATAAATACAATGCGTACGGCACACTGGCCCCAAAGTAGCCCTTGGCTCACTAGTCTAATTAATATTTATCATCTCATCTGCCTATGTTTCATATGTACATTTTCATCTACAATTGGGGGTCAACTCAGTGTATTACTCTAAAGGTTATCAATTTTTATTATGGATAGTGTTTGAGCCACCCTCCATCTAAATATTTTGAGGAAGAGAGTGGATCTTGTGAGATGTTTCTTGGTACTTCATTGCAAGGTCTCCAACTCTAACCATGTTGTGATTCAATTTAAATTGAAACTCATTGGATTACTAGCTACTTGAAGTATCACAATTTGGCCTTCTTGAATACTCTGTAATTAAGTAAGTTTTTAAATGTTTTCCACATGGATATTTCATTTCCACATTTTAATTAGAATCATGAGGAGGAAGATTCACGGTGGCTAGAATATCATGAATACATATAAATATTTTAAGTTTACAAATTAATAAAATCCCAGGATTAATTAAGGTAGGAACACCTAAAAAGGGGTTATAATACCACAAGTGGGGGAGGTGAGGGGGTTAATAGAATCCTACATGCATGAAACCCTATGTTACATTTCTATTAATCTTTTAATTAGCATTTACATTTTTGGAGTCTCCTCTATACTCAATTTTGGAATTTCTAAGAGTAGATGAAGCCTTATCCTAAACTCAAACCATAATCTCTTATATTCATGGGAAAGAATTCAAATTGCCTAAGGAGGAGTGTTCTTGATAAAGAAGATTGAATTATGGATGGCCAAGAGTAATATTTTCCTACTAGAGCTTAGTAAATATCATCCCAAACCTTTCTATGCACTTATTGAAGAGCACTAGAGGGAGAATACTTCTAAGAGATTTTGGAGTATAGAAAGAAGAACTCCTTGTGTTATATGTGTAGGTGTTGTGGGTGCTAGCTAACTACTCTAATTGTAATAAACTCAATAGTGGAAAGAATAAGATCTTTTTTAGATCCTAAGGACATCATTCTGGACCTCCCTATGCACATATTGAAGAGTATTGGATGGAGAATAAATTTGACAGATTGTAAAGTAGCAAAAGAATATATCATGGTATTGTATGTGTAAGTGTTGTGTGTGTCAGAGAGCTACTCTTCCTTTATAAATATTTCTAGTAAGATACTTGTTTGATAAATCCCTTTTCCTAAGATAAATATTTGTCCTAGGTTGTTGTTTTAAACTTCTTCACCCTAGCGGTATAATAGCATGGCTAGGGGGGGCCTATTTTAGAAAAATGAAATGAAATAAATCCTCTGGTTCGGTGGAAAATGACTTTGCGTATGTTAGTTGATTGGACTACATCATTCAAAAAATATGTCTATCATGTTTATATTTTGTTCAAAATATACATGGAGGATGTCCCCACAATGAGTGTTATACAAGGAGAATAAATGAGGGATATGGTTTGTCAAACTGTGGAACAATCGGGGTTAATGGATTCCTCCACTTGGCATCTAAAAATGATAGCTAACCCACCATGATCCACCATTGTTGACAAGGCATTTAAAGCAAGTCATCAAAGTCATTACAAGAGTGAGACTACAGTGCATAGTTTTGGGAGAAGGTTGCAAGTAAGCCGGAAATTGAGGTACATTAGCATCATGGCAACAGTAAGGCACATAATTTGGCAAGCTAGTCTTCGGGGTGATGGTAGATAACATATATTTGCCTCTTGGAAGAATGATGCAATTGATCACCACCAACTCAAAGCATCTCTAGAGAAATGTCAATTTTTAACTCTCTATCTCTATCTTTGGTTGATGTTTCCTTTTAGTTTATTGTTACTATTGATTTGGCATGTTAGGCATGCCATTTTTTTCTATTTAATTAGTCTTTATCTCTCTCTGTTTTTCTTCCTTATCTTATTGTATCTTCTTTCACTCCTTTGATTCTTGTACTCATGTTTCCTTTTTTGGTTTTCCTCTCAGTCTATCATGTGCCTTCTTATCATTTTCCTTTCAATCCTTAGGAGGAGAGTTGAGTTTGGTTAGTTCTCAAGGGTGGGAAGCTTATGAAATTGTGTCTGAAATTAGCGACATAAGTCATAAGAGCAAGAAATCTATCAGTCATCCCAATTGGTATGCCTCTTCTAACTAGCCTATGGACCTCCTACATATTTCTCTACTTCATCACTCTATATGTTATCAGAAAAGCATCATGTCTAGAGGAAAAATAGATCGCAATATAAAAGGTTGTCATAACAATACAATACCTTCCACTTCTAGGGCACAGCATATTGCGAAGAACTCTACAAGGATTTATCTAAGAAATACTCCTCTAGCAATACAATAATAGATTGAAATGTTTAAAAAGAAGCCAGGATAGAATGCAAATTTATCTCAAATGAATAGTTATTGGAGCAAGTTAGTAATTGGATCCTGAATATAAGCACTACGAGGACAAGGAATATTAATCACTTGCAAATAGTGGACATTATTGGAAACTAAAAATAATTGTGGGGAATATTCTAGTTGAAATACCTAAAGAGCAACAAGAAATTCTCCTTTGTTTGGATGAAACCCATAAGCAAGTTAGAAAATTGAATATCAAAGTGATAAATATGGATAAGAAACTGGCAGACTTGGAGTTCACAGAGTCAAAAAAAAAGACATAAGCCCACCTATAACAATATAGGTGGATTCTCCTATTGAATACTCTTCGTTCTAACAAATTATGTTATTATTTTTTGCAATGTTTTGAAATTAAAAGTTGCTAGGGAAAGACTTATAACATGATATTTAGGCTTATTAGTTTTTATTCCAAATTCAAACTTTTTGAGCGGGAAAAAACAAATTTTCTTTGTGACCGATTTGGCTTCCCCAGTGGCATACCAATACACATAGAGTATAGATCTCATGTTAATCTCTTTTTTGATATGATATATACAACTCACTGCCTAGCTTACAAAAAATAAATCACATAGGGGATGAAGACATTAAGATTGCTTTATCTTTGAGTTCTGGAAACTTTCTCTATGCTTCCTATGTGATCAAAAAATGATCTTGGTTAAAGAATCTTAAATATGCATTATTTTGGTTAACTATTGCTTAAAGGATCTATGTGTTTTTTGTGTGAAGCATGGGGTTTTACATAGTGTAATCTTTTATAAAAGATTCATATTGATATCCTTCTAGACTTCCTGTGTGATTTGACTGTTATGAATATTGATTAATTTTGTTATGAAATAGCTAGCATAGATCTTGAAATCAAAAAAATGATTTAATTCTTTGTTTCACGCAATAAAGAACATTTAAGTACTTTGAGAACTCAAACATTGAATATGACTATTTAATCATGATATTAGTATTGGCTACTCCATTGATATTCATCTTGATACCTATGTACTAGTATATATTCATGTTATAAAAAATAAAGCTACAACATGTTTGTAGAAAGGTGTCAATACCTATAATAAAATGTATGCACACAATGTGTTTGTAGAAATGTGTCAATGGTTGAGATGAACTGAATGCTTGCAATTGTTGTGGGAATATCTTGGGCATAAACATCAAGCTAA
This sequence comes from Pinus taeda, assembly GCA_000404065.3. Lineage (NCBI taxonomy): Eukaryota > Viridiplantae > Streptophyta > Pinopsida > Pinales > Pinaceae > Pinus > Pinus taeda. The sequence goes on along the minus strand of APFE030544924.1, from coordinate 160,180 downwards.
GATGTTTATTGAACATACAAATGTTGTTATTGTTCATATAACAACCTTTGTGCATAGTTCTTATTTTGAAAATTTTCATAGACAAAACAAAGATATAATCATATTTTTCAGCTCTTGTGGGAATGATGTTTGAGATTTGATTGTTATGAATAATAAATAGAATGATTCATGTTCCCATAGTTATTTGTGGGCATGTGTTTTTGGATTTTATATTTAATATTTCATTTTCAGCCATAAGTATTTATAGGTATGTCTTCAAGCATCTCAAACCAAAATATGATTTTGAATATATCTTCAACTCTTGTGGGAATGATATCCGAGATTGGATTGTTATGATGAGTTGAATAATTGTTGTGTAGCATAATATGAGAGTAAATTCCTTGCCAATCAATCAAAGATTTTATAATTATATTTGCTCTCTTATTGCATTGTAGTTTGGTATTACTTCCATGGTTTTATGTCTTACAAGTAGTGAACTTGGTTATTATAAATGGAAGTCTTGTGAATTTTGAGCGATTGTTCCACAATATAAAGTAAATATATAAAAAAATCTTCAATTTTAATCGTGTTCTTAATTGGGGACATGGAAAATGGGTATTAAAGCTAAATATTAAGATGGTAAAAGGAATCCTTATAAATACATCACCACCTTAATAGTCTACAACGTGGTTGGGTATGTTACACTACTATTATCATCAATTATTGAGTTTCTCTTCATTTTCATATTGAGGAAATGTGAGGTGTTATCACTTAAAAACTACTCACTTGTGGCATTTCCACATGCTATGGTAGAAAACACCACTATTAGCATGTTTACCATCAATTTCACCTCATTTTCCAACTCCACTAAACCTTTGAAAGATGTTGGGGCAAATCTTGACTTTTACCATTATGCTTAGTGCAAATAATACTTATAAAAGTGTGTCATCAATGCACAAAGTACTCCCAAAACCTACACTAGCTCGTAAAAGGCATAGTCTTGATTATTTGCAACCCACATTTTCCAAAAAGGGAACATACTTATAAGTAGACATTTCTAAGCCCTAATTGTTATTCTTAACCTTGATATGGTCAATTAACCACTCTTTTGATGACCATGGTATGGGGTTTTCAACTTCCTATAAAAAAAATTCTTAAGGTCTCTCTATCCATGCATCCATTCATAGTAGGTACATGTTGCCAAAATCACACCAAAAGATCTTGAGAACTACTTCATCTTGATAAGTGCTTTTTGTGTTCATGATACTTGCTCACTCAACCAAGGAGGGCATCTACCCACATCAAGGAAGTCAAAGACCCTCCTAAGGAGGAGGATTTGAGGCCACATGTTCAACAAGTCTACTTCCCAAGTAAGATCTTTGATATTTCTATTGGTTATGGAGATATTCTTTACATTCTTTCAAATTGTTTCTTGATGCCTATTGTTGTAGTTTTATTTCTTGACATGTGAACATAATAGGGTTTGAAGATTTGTAGATCACATTTAGGATATGATTTTCACAATTTAATTTCATTTTCACTTAGATTTAATTCATAGTCATTATATTGGTATATGTTGTTGATTGCTATTATTTTTATCCAATAAGGGGATCCCACAATGTTTTGTTAGGGAAAGAAAAACAAATAAGTAGCAACTCGTTTAAATTTATATATTTTTTTAATTGTTGTCGAATTAATATCATAGAGGTAGCCTACGATAAGTCACTTATGGTGGTGGTAACATAGAATATCTAAAGTTGTATATTTCCAAAGAACTACTAAATCCTTCATGACATGTATAGTCCTCTTCACAATTCCCTTCATTAATCTAATAGTCATGACATATTCTACATGTTGCATTAACAATTGGAATGTAGACTTTATAACACAAATAGCCTACTCTCCATATAATTGCATTGGTTTCTATATTACATAAACATGGATTCAACCCTCTAATGATTATAAAATATCATTGTTGGGATTATGTATTGAAACCTATTCCATCCACCTCCCATGAGCATCATTCACTAATGAAAAATTTCTCATGAGATCAAATAAACCACGTAATATTCACTACATTAGGTGATGTTTATGTGCGAAGATTGAAACTATTAAATGTATCACATAGTGTTAATGGCCAAGTTTGAGATTTGCAATTGCTAACCAATAATTCTTGAGAAGGCGCTTTCTTATATACATAATTACGCTTTCTTAATAATATGTGACTGGAATGCGCTTTTAGATCTTTTCTTTTTTATCTTATCACAAAGCCGGGATCAGACCTTTATATACGTCATTTAGACATATCACCTTTAGATTGAGATATTTCATCTCGGTTCAGGCCGCTCCATACCTTATTTATCTTCACCCATAACAAAACTCTTTTAACTTAAAAACACATAACCATGAGATTTTCTTCATAACCAAATTCTCTTAACTTGTTACTACATTTGTAAAATCTTAACCAATACTATACCTAGTAAATTATTCATATATTTTTTTATTTTTTTATCTAAACATCTAAAAACTTTTCCTAATTTGACATTATAAAATATCACAGATTAATTCATTTATCTATAAACTATTTCCTATAAATATAAATATCATTCACTGATATCTAATTTTCAAACCTCAATAATCTACTTACTCGTAAAAATGACTATGAGATGTCAGAATTGAAATTCAAATGAGAGAAAAATAAACATCACCTGTCATGATATGATATAT
>APFE030544924.1:130070-157454 GCA_000404065.3 Pinus taeda | reverse complement strand
AATATTAACATTTTAACGAAAAGGAAATAATATAAAACTTGAAAAGGTTGTATCTCGAGATAAGCCTCAAATAATATATATTGCTAAAACAAAGGGATGTGGAGTGTCGGTATGGAAGAGAATGGACACAATAGATAAGAAATTATTTTAAGGGAACAACTTCTGCCCAATGAAATTCGTAAGGGGACAACTTCTGCCCTATGGGAATCACTTAGACAGTTACGAGACTCTATATACATCCATAAAAACTTCGTACAAATGGGATAGCTTTCTTACGTAATTCCTATATATTATATAATAAAAATTTAATAAGAAAGTGGATAGACGACATAAGAATCTAATGGATAAGTCCAAGGGTAGTGGATATATGGAATAAGAATCTAATGGATAAGTCCACCGTAACAGATACATAAAATAAGTTTATAATTGATTAACGATGGGGAAGGATTATTTTTTTTTTAAAGTAACGACGATTTAAAGGTTTGTTTTATTGGTGTTTAAGTCATGGTTTTTGTTACCATTATTTTAATGGGGTTTCAGTAATGGTTTTTGTTACTATTATTTTTGTTTTTTTTTTAATTTGGTGAGTGTAAGTTGTGTTATTTTTTATTTTATTTTTTATTTTAATTCGATGAGTTTAAGTGGTCTTAATTTTAATTTTGGATGGAAAAATGGGTCGTGTTAATTTTAATATTGGTTTTAAATTTTTCTAAAGAGCAAAATATTCGGCTTAATTTTTAGCGGCCACTCCCAATCTCCAAACATATTATATTATTTATTTTTTGAAACAATGAAGCACCCCTTCGGCTCCTTCCACCTCTAGAGTCGTCGAGTGCCAAAGCTATTGTGTGTTGCCACCATTGTGAGCCATGGGTTTTGCATTTTTCTTTAGGGTTCAAATTTATCCACCCCTTGGAATCAAGCCAATAACACTGATCGTTGCAGTATGTTGAGTCATGTGTGAAGTTCAAAGAGTCGGATCCCGTTGCCAATGAGAGCCACTGTGGTTTAAAGGTTCCCATCAAGTTTTGAATAGCCACAGTCGTACATTGTGAGCCAATGCTAATATTTAGCATGGAAGTTAATTTTTTTTGGAAAAGGTAGTATAAAGTTCTTTAAATCTAGCCAGAGCGATTTTTAAAAGTGTTTTTTTGGGAGTGTTGCATGAAGAAAAAATAAGAAGGCTCAATTACAAAAAATATTCAAGTTTATACATTACACAATGGCATTAAAGCACCTTGCTTGTTACTGTTTTGACACATTTTGAGTGGGTTTATTAAAATGGATGGTTTATATATTTGGGGAGATCTTTAAATATGTTAAAAACTATAAGGAAAAAAAGGACGTGGTATTATTTTTTTTTCTAACTATTATTCTTTATAATTATTTTGGAGCCAAAGCAGTGGAAGCCTAGTATGATTTCATTTGAGGCATGTATGGGAATATGTGTTTTATTTGAGGTATTGCAAAGATTTGGTTCAGATATGGTGCATTGTTGAAGGAAGTCACTAAGGGAATTTGTTGTCTTTGTTGATTGGCATGAGTCAGTAGCAGAGAGAGAGAGAGAGAGAGAGAGAGAGAGTATGTGTTTTATTTGAGGTATTGCAAAGATTTGGTTCACATATGGTGCATTGTTGAAGGAAGTCACTAAGGGAATTTGTTGTCTTTGTTGATTGGCATGAGTCAGTAGCTTATTATGGAAGAGAGAGAGAGAGAGAGAGAGAGAGAGAGAGAGAGAGTTCACATTAGTCATGGATCGGCAAAGGAGACTCAAAGAGTTCTAGAGAGAACTCAAACAGATCAAGATAAAGAATCAAAGAGAATAGGCAACATATTTTGTAGAAAAGTATGGAGTCTTTCCAATTGTATCCAAGGAACTCATACCTAATGAAGACAAGAATAGAAATGAAGATCTGGAATAGATCAATAAAGTTGAAGAGAAAATCAAGCTCAATAAAAGTGAAGAGACAGAATAAGATGAAGAATTGAACAAATTAATGTTGATTTTGCCATATTTCACAAGTACGAATTATGAACTTTGGGAAGATAAAATGGAAGAGTTACTTTGTTAAGCTCATTTATGACATTTTATTTAAGAATTTTTTGTAGATCCTCATGGTAAGAGCAGAGATGCATTAGCATTATTTCTTATTATCTAAACAATGGACAAAAACATTCTTTCTAGTATTTTATATGAATTTGGTCAAGCAAATAGTGCAAAAGTGTTTTGGGATACTCTAGAGATGAAGTACAGTAAAAAGGAAAGAAACACCCTACAATATATTTATACATTAGAAGGATCTTCTATGTTTGAAGCAGAGCCACGAGAGGAAATTATAAAGGAGGTTGCAAAAGAAGAGAATGAAGGACCAAACCTAGATCCAACAAGGAAAGTTGTTGAAGATAAATAAGAAGAATGTGAAGCATTTATTGAAGAATTAAAGTTAAATATGATGATGAACACCTTTTAGATGAAGGTTTATTTCAAATGTTGCAACAGAAGAAGCTCATAGATAAATTGCTCAATGGAGAATTAAATGAGGATGAACAAGATGAAACTGAGTACAAATATTGTGATGTAGAAATGAATGAAGATTTGTTCATAAAGCATAATGATATAACATAGGAAGACAAATATGAAGGAGGAAAACTCTCATCATAAAGGAAAATGAAAAGAACCAAATAATGATGATTTTGTAAATCTCATGAATGTTTACCAATGTGTAGAATTTTGTAGCAGCCAAGAAGAAGCGATAGAAGAAGGAGAAGAGGAGAACTCAATTGTAATGTCTATCTATAATCAAGATTTGGAATATGTTGAAGACAACATGAATGAGGTAGAAAGTGAAACAATTAATAGATTTTTTATGTAATGGAGTCCTGAAGAAGTTAAACATTATTATGGATTGATGTGGTAGTATTCAATTGAACAAGACTTCAAAACTCTCAATGATGGAACTGAACTTGTTGAAAAAGGAAATGAAATGAATTAACATCATTCAAGTTGTAGCAAGAAGCAATATCTAGAGTTCATGATTTGGAGTAAGAAGAAGAAGAAACGAGTTGAAAACATCAAAGTTTGGAGCAACAAGTTCAAGAAAATGCTCCATCAATATATTGTCACAAAGAAAGTCAAAGTGAAATACTTGAACGCTTTGTCACGGTTTTTAAGTATGACTGAGATTTAGACCACGTGGCTTGTTTTTTATGTTATATATTTTATGTTAGAATATTGTTATGTGTGGTAAATAATTCATTTCTCCATTAAGGGGGAGACTTAGAGATAATAGAGAAAATGAATTTTCTAGATTTGTGTGAGAAGGCCTAAGCCTAAATTAATATTGATTTCATTTTATCAATTATCTATGATTTTATTTATCTAAGTAAAAAGCGTTAAAATTCTTTATTTATACATATTTATATATTTAAAAAAATCCAAAAAAAAATGTTTATATTAAATAAATACATAAATCATTTTTTTCGTAAGCTTGGCAGAACCTTTCCATTACTTTTCAAAAATAAGCAGGAGAAACATAATCAACATCCATCACTAGATGGCCTGAACCTGCCCATAGGGAAACCAGGGTTGTTAACTATTTGGTTGCATTATAAGCCAACCAAAATCAAAATAGTTTAAAATTATCCAACCATGCAAGTATAACCCATTAGTCTTTATCCCCCCTACTGACTAGTAAACTATACCATATATGCCAAAAATATTTTCTATATATCTAGATACTACTGAACTTGGGTGACCACAACATCATAAACATCACAAGATAGACAAATCATCTGAAGATTCTACAAGAATTGGGTCCTTGGCTCTGGAACCTAGCAGCTCTGTGAGCGACATGTAAGGAATATGCTTCTCAGTGCAAGCCAAATGAGCATTATGTTGCTGGATCTAGTGTTGAATAAGTTGAAATTTTGCATGTATTTCTTGAATCCCTTCATGGGTCCTGAACTACCAATAGTCCTCATCATTAGAGAGCCTTCACAATACTGGGAGTGGTAGACATGGGTATGGCCTGGTTCTGGTGCTAAATCTCCCAATTCCTCTAATAGCTCTTGGTTACTTATATTACTATGTGAAGCATAAAAACTATGGCTGAAGTAAGAAAACTCATAGCTTGAAGGCTTGAATGTAAAAATACACACAGGTATTTAATAATAATAATTTATTAATATATATAAAATGTATAAGTGATGAATGTTACAATGAGGACCCGCATTTATATACCTAAGCAAGTGTCTTTTCGTGAATGGGCATATCTTTTAGACATGCCTTTTCACTTAACTTAATGGCTATTTAACCTAATTAATATTTGATTATTTAATATTTATATTTGTTTTATTTATTTATATGTTATGAATTATATTCATAACATAACCCCTTCCTTCGGAAGTTTTGTCCTCAAAGCTTTAATGTTGTGGATTTTCTTCACTTAGTGTCTGTCATCTCAATGTGTATAATTTGGCCACCATCTTGTCCTGTAGCTCATCAGTAATATCTGTTTTCGGGAAAACTAGTGTCTTTTCGATCTGCTAGTCCCACTAATATTGGCAGCTACCTTAGAAACAAACAATCAAAACAATTTGCAATTTCCTCTATGTATGATAGATAAGAGAGAAGCAAAGGGACCAACCTGGATCTTCTGCTTGACTCCTTGCTTGATTTCTCTCCCCCTTGATAGAGCTTGCAACTCCTCTCCTACTTGTCTCACTTAGAGAATACCTGTAGAAACAAAGTAACAGAACACCATCAAAGCATGTCGATCTATTATATCATAACAATGCAGAATCAGAAATACATTGAGCATACAATGGCATTTACAAATAACAAGATTCACAAGTACACGATTGTATGGAGGAAAACTCAAAGAACTTTATTAAAATAGAAGGGAGAATTACAACCCAGTTGTCTGATCCAGCATCATCCTCCCAACATCAAATCCCTCTTCACCTCATGAAAAGCAAGATCACCCAGCAATATAATGCTTCTTCTCAAAGACAAACTATCAGCACTTCCTTACAAATTACAAAATTCCAGCCTCCAGATCTCTCAGATGAGGGATCCATTTATAGATGTTTGCAAAGGTGTGAGTCATCTCTGGGTTTTTTATTAGTGTCATTCCACTTGTAGTTCTTAGTTCCACTTGGAGATTTCTTGGATCTCTTACTCATCCTTAGGCGAATTCAGAGAGGCAAGTGTCATAAGAGAAGTTTCTAGAAGATTCCATGAGAATCCACTTAGAAAACTATCTCAAAAATTTGTCCATTCTTTCTCATCACACCCCACAGAAGGCCTCTTCAGTATGCATCGCACCTAGCTAGTGTAGGAGTCAGTATGCATCGCACCCTGATAGTGGAGCAGTTAGTATGGTCTAGTTTTGGCCAGTTCTGAGTGGTTTTTCAGGTGGAACTTCTGGGGAATGATGTAATCAGTTGACTATGATCCTTTAGGGTATGAAAAAACACTTTTAAGGGTTAAAGAGCCCTTGGTTTATTGACATATAAGATTTGGGTTGCAATGCCCAAATATGTCTATAACAGTTTCCCCCTAAAGCATGAAGCTGTAAATCTTTTGATGTCGGGTGAAATGCTTTATCATGAGGATCCGAGATATTCGAACTGGAAGGTGACCTGTATAAGATACAATACAATACATCATCATCATATTACTTTCATGATCTAACTAAAGCGAGCATTCCCCTGCTCAGCTTTATAAATTCATTTTCATGTACATAGGACAGATAATCGTCTGAATTGCAGACTGGTGATTCTTTATATGTAGAGTCATCATCCCTTAGCTTGGATGATCATCTGTGCAACTTCTGTGTACATTTGATGTCTTTATATTCCTGAATATATCGCAGCCCGGATGGATGAAACTAGATCCAGGGTCTTCAAACTCATTCAATATTCGCCCGATGTACAAGTCGATCCATGTGAAAAGATGTTCTGAAGTCAAACATGGAAGGACATTTCCTGATTACCAGCCAATAATGTAAGTTGTTAACAGGCACAAGAGGAATCACCGATAATGATCCTCAAGGTACTGCAGTACAATTCACATGGTGTGAATATATGATTTGATGTCGAACACCACGTAAAATCTTTCGGTCGAAGGCCATTGATGTAAACATGTCACCGGTGTTGGAAATAATACTGAAAGGAGGGGGTGAATCAGTACTATCAAATCAATTAATTTTCATTTCACAATCAGATTTGTATATGCTACTTCAGTTATGGAAACTGCATATATATGCAATTGTGTCTAAAGCAACCAATGTATATCAGTAAACTTATGATTCATTATATGTTGATCTTTAATCAGTGCATCATAACTTCATTAACCTTAAGAATAGTAAACAGGTGCAGTAAAACAGAACAGATCATCACACACATAAACACAAGATATAAGGTGGAAAGATAATGTGGGTGAAAACCACCTACTTCAATTCGTCTCTATCTTCCTTTAATAAGAAACTTCTTTTACAATATATCTGTACTGGTGCAGTCTTATACCAGTACACAGGCTTCTACCTGCAGAAGGCTGCAACCTTCTCTCCTTCTCTAGCTTCTCCTGGAAGGGAGCTACAACCCCCTTGGCTCTTGTACTCGCTGATGTACTAGCACGTAGGTGCTGACGTACAGTAGGCTAAAACCTTCTCTTTTCTTCCAGGGACCACGTTTCATAAATTTTCAGACTGGATCCATCAATGACATCAATCAAACATCAAATATTTCTGCATCGACCAATCTCCTTTTCACCAACCAAAAATTGATTCAAACAATCACTTCTCTGAATGTTGTAACCAGAAAACAGTAACAGTAACCAGACACCAATTCTGAACCCAGAACACTGCAGCAATAAACAGAAGTAGCTAAAACATATTTTGTGAGACATACGCTACTTCAATATGTGAAACCTGCGTGCATACGCTTCTGTATTAAGGCAAACCTGCGTATACGCTTCTTTGAATTACCGAACCTGCGTGTATACGCGCCTTTACAATGTCGAACCTGTGTACAGATCTATAAAAGATAATTTACCCTTTTCAAATATTCAAACATCAGTTATACTCAGATTATCATATTTATAAATCAATTCATGCACCAAATATAAGAGATAAAAAATCACACAAAGATACTTCTCTTCAAGCCTTATTATCTTGACCCTTCAATAGAACGTATCCTTCTTCTAGCGCTCAGGTTCCTCCTTGATTCAGATCCAGCTATGCACCATAACCCAATGACTAGTATTCCAGATCTTGCTCTTCAAAATATATTCAATACTTAATTGAATCACTTTGCCTAAGGATCTCCTTCCCCTTTTATAGTCCCAATACCTGGGTTCAACACATCGGACGAGATACCATGGACCAAAGCCATAGGTCCAAATACCAAGGACAAAATACCATGGACTAAAAAATAATTTTTCCCACATGTACGCGCTTTTCTATGCATGAAAGTGCATGCATATGTATATGCGCCTTTTGATCGTCGAACCCGCGTGTATATGCGACTTGGTTAAGAGGAACCTGCGTATATCTCTTTTTCTTTCATTCTGACAGCCTAAACTATGATCTATCATTTGAGTGAGTTTCCATCACGGACAACACCTGTGTCATAGAGTTGAACCTGTGTCATAATGCCAACACTCGAAAGTGAGAAACTCGCCATTGAGGCATGCAAGCTCCAAAGTACTGAAAGGGTTGTTTATAAGTCAACTTCTTGGATAATGAGATGATGTCGACAAGAAGTGACCCGTCATAGGAGGGCCTTAATGTATCCCACATCTATGACACGAAACGTAGCAAATGATTTTCTAGAGGTGAAAACAATCTGATGATACAAGGTTCAGGAATGGCGGTCATGAAAAATGGAGGGTGAAGGTATTGCAGTGGATGAGGCATTAGCTGGATGGTGAATTCTCTTAAGACTTCTCTTAAACATATCAGTGACACTGAGATGGATTGGTAGCGTTAACCCCAAAAAAGGATGGTATGGAGGACCAATGGTGAAATGATCGGTGAACAGAATAACCCAACCCGACTCAATTAGGGTGATGGAGTGAAAGTGTCATGTTCAAGAGCGACCTGCTACCAATAAAGTTCTTCAAGTTTTCTTCCCTTTTTCCCCAGTCATTGCTAACTAGTACCTCTTTATTTTTTTAAAGCTTGAGGAGGATAACATATGCTTGTTCAATAATTTTCCCTTCAGGCAAACCCGTCGCTATGTTTTAGCGAGCCTAGCGACATCGAAAATCTTCATTTTCATTCCATCCTTTTTTTATTTTGAGCAAGTTTTTCCCAACTTCTAGGCCCTTGGGGTTTGAAGAACTCATTCTCCATCCATCGCACCTGGCATGCATTGAAAAGTGTGATGCATACTGAGCTAGACACTAGCCAATCATTATGCATCTCACCTTGCTCAAAGGTAGGGTGTGATGGGCACAGAAGGGAAACTTTGCACAGTGATTTTTCATGAAATTTTTGCCTGTTTTTGCTCAAATTTGGATCCTAATTCATCTTTTGTTGTGTTTCAGATTTTTGTTGGATCAAGATGGTCATCACATGGCATGAACACAAACATGAAGAAGAGGACATGATTGTCTTCCATGATCAGGGTACAGTTACTGCATTACAGAACTATGGTTTGCTCAAATTCTTCCGCATATCCAGCTTGAGGCAACAAATCAGTTTGTTGCAATATTTTCTCGATGCTTGGGATCCGATCAACCAAGTATTCCAGATTAGAGGCAAATCTATTCCATTGAAAGTCGAGGATATCTACTTTCTAACAAGGTTATCGAGGCATGGTGCCCCTCTCTGACTGTCAGGATCCGCCTGTGGGGGTGAATCTGTGAGAGATTATATTCGCCAGTTTTGTAGAGATTGATCTTAGCCCAACAAGGATGGCAAGATCAATATCCAGGATGTCACTGACTGGCCCTTGAGGACCATTTTATTTACCTTTGCTAGATTGGCTGGCAGCGCGGCTCTTCATTTGGCCAACAGATCTTACATGCAGTATGCCCTGGAATGCTTGGAACCAAAGGTGTTAAACTGGTGTGAGGCAGTACTTCCTGTTATAAAAGAATAGATCTCCAAGGTAAATAATGGAAGATCCAAGAATTTCGGCTATGGTTCCATCTTAACTGCTTTTTCCTTGGAGAGGATTCCACTGATGCAACCACAGTACATTTCACTAGGATTGCCAGCACCGAGGGAACCACGAATGCAAAGGTGGGTTGATCTTATGGCCCGACATGCTGGTCAAACATGGATTTCCTTCTTTGATGCCTTCTTTGAGTGGTTCGACCATCAAGAGATGGTCTTTACAGAGTATCCATATGTTGGGATGGATTTCCGAGGCGACCCGGATTTGGCATTATCGGCTGGCAAACAGTGGAGTGCCATAGGTAAAATGATTCGACCACATTTTTGTTTATCAGTTTTATAATGTTTTTGTGTTTTTAAATGTTATCAAGACTAATCGAACTCATATGTCTGTGCAGAAATTGGGCCAGTGTGACCAACGGCATGCCCCCGAGTGGCAACAGATGTTCCAGCAGGAGAGGCTGTAGGGAGGGTCGTCCTTCAAGATTTGGACATATCGGAGACCCTAACAATGTTGCAGGATTAGATCAAGGGACTTACTGTCGGTATATAGGATGTGAGGACCGACGAGTTACCCTTGAGGTTACAGCACCACACCACTGGTGTGTCAAGTCGATGGACCCGACTTTTGCGCATGATCCCACAGGCGGTGACATGTTATCACCAACATCATTAGTCTAGGATGATTGTCTGCATTCACTTTGAGTTTCTTGGTCATATGACCAATTTTGTCTTGGACACAAAACATTTTGTAAAAACTATAAACATTTATATATTTTTTTTTCCGGATTTTTTATCTTGGTTAAGTTATGCAATCCTGATGAAAATATTAATGTAAAATGCTTTCCTTACAAATGCTGCAAATGACTATCTAACACATAGTTTTCTAATGAATCGGTTAATGTCTTTAAGTTTCTGGAAATGTGTGGATATTGAATGGAATCAAATTGTCTTTCCAAAATCTTGACTCTTAGGAACATATGATAAATAGCTGGGTTCCGAACGGAATAGACGCCAGTAAGCTGTAGAATGACGAGTTGCGAATCTAGCCAGACAACAAGTCGGAGTATGCCATGGGAAATGGCATCAGAGAGAAGATCAATCAACGTGCTATACTCAGTGATGTTGTTCGTTGATTGACCAATACATATCCCCTGAAACTTACTAACTCACCGCTTGGATAAAAAATCGCCCAGGTTGTAGAAGATAGGTTCTGCATACTACAATGTAATATCTCGTTTTAGAGATATTCCCCAAAACCCCAGTAAACTCCAACCAAATATGCACAAATAATATAATAATCGGGAAACTCAAAATGATAAAAATAATAGTAGTGCAACATGTAATAATGTAAACATGAGATATAAGCAGATACTCGAGAAATGCAGAGAGAAATGTTAAGCCATTTTATTATACTGAGTAATGGAATGAGCATAGGAGGTGATTAGAAGGATGGCACCTCGACTTGCACCAGGCAAGTGAAGAAATACACTCATAATAGCAAAGGAATGGCCTCTCTCTGAACTGCGTGGATGCTGCTGGAGAACTGTCGTGCTGTTGCTACTACTGGAAATCAAATGAATATTTGGGGTTGTTCCCCTCCTAAGAAACTACTGAAACTCTAGATTCCACCTCTACTTAGAAAACCCAGAAAAACCCAGAAAGCTTTTCTGAAATGGCTGACCCCTAGAAATCGCCCCCTTGGGGAATCACACAATCCCTCGAGGCCCTGCGCTGCCACTGAGTAGAATCCTGCAAAATACTACCTGAAACTCTCCAAACTCCTCCAATATGCAAGAGCCAATCTCTTTCTCAATATCCCAGCTCAACTCCTCCACAAACCCCCAATTTGAAACTACCTCCAAAAGAACTGCGTCCCTCTCTCTCAAGACTGTGTAGTCCTCCAATGCTCAGCTCCACTTCAATGCCAAAGATTGAAACTACTACAAAAGACTGCTGAAAATACCTTTCCCAAGTAGGCACTCGAAGTCCCCTAGGGATAAGGGTGAGATCTCCGAATGAAGACACTCAGTGCACTAAACATTGCTACAGACAGGCTAAACAGCCAGCGTGCTCCAAGTCGAAGTGACTAGCTCAAATGCTCATAATCGAATGCCAAAATGAGGATGCTTCTCTCTCCTTTCTAGCATTGGTCTCTCTCAATCCCAAGGCTCACCTCCTCCAACGTAATCTCCTCTTGCCACGTGTTCCTTTTCCTAGCTGCGCAGTCCCTCCAAGTGTCTGCATGGGCTCCATCTCTGCGTGGTCCTTTGGCCCCCTTGGCTCCCCTTTAAATCACAACATTGTGCTACTAGGAAGGGACTTTTTTTCTAAAAGTGAGTTATGTCCCCCCTTTCCTCACCTTTTTATTTACAAATAACTATAGAAGGCAAAATTGAGAAAAATCAAATATTCCAATTAGCCATGGCTAATTAGGAATATTACAGTTTCCCCCGGCAAAATGTTGCTTGTCCTCAAGCAACTAAAGTGATGGATGTTGCAAATTTTTCTCACTCTCCCAAGTGGCATCCTCATCTGGAAAATGCTTCCACCTCACCAAGAATTCCCGGATTGTCCTGTTCTGTAGCTGCCTCTCCCTGGTATCAATAATAGCCTCTGTCTGCAACACCAAATGCCCCTCATCATCCGTGGCTGGTAGCTCATCTGTCACTGTCGCATGCTACCCCAATGCCTTCTTCAGGCATGATACATGAAATACATTATGAATCTTGATGCCTTGGAGTAGCTCCAACTCATATGCAACCTGTCCAATCCTGTGTATCACCCTGTATGGCCCATAAAAGCGGGGCTTGAGCTTCTCAGCCCCCTTCTACTTCAATGACGACTATCAGTATGGCTATAATCGTAGGTAGACCAAGTCCCCTACCTCAAATTGTCTCTCCACCCGACCCCTGTCAGCATATAGCTTTTGTTGGTTCTGCACTGTAGCCATATTATCCTTGAGAGCTCGGAGAATATCCTGACTCTCTTGGATCCAAATTTTAGCTCTTGGAGCCTTGCTACTACCAAACATTACATAAGCAAAAGATAAGGGATGATATCCATACAAAGCATAAAATGGTGACATACCAATGGACATGTGATGTGTAGTGTTGTAGCAGTACTCCCCCAGATGCAGCAACTTCAATCATGCTCGTTGCTGCCCACTGACATAGTTACGCAAGTAGCCCTCCATCCACTTGTTAATTATCTTTGTCTGCCCATCCATCTATGGGTGATAACTGGTACTCGGTGTCAACTCCGTCCCCACCAAGCAGAAAATCTCTTGCCAAAATCTGTCCATGAAACAGCTATCCCTGTTACTGGTGATGGTCTTGGGAAGACCATGTAACTTGAAAATCTCTCTGAAGAATAGCTCAGCCACCTGCACTGCTATGTAGTGTGCAGACATGGTGAAAAAGTGTGAGTACTTTGTCAGCCGATCAACGACGACAAAGATTTCGTCCTTGCCCTATACCAAGGGCAACCCTATGATGAATTCCATCGAAATACACTCCCATTTCCCCTCCGGAATGGAAAGAGGCTGCAATAGTCCTGTTGGATGGTTCATCTCCCCCTTGTTCCTCTGGCAAACATCGCACTCCCGGACATGCTAGAGTACGTCCTCCTTAAGGCCCTTCCATAAGAACCTCTCTCTAATGGCCCTGTAGGTTTTGGTAAACCCCTTATGACCTACCAATGGTGAATCATGTGACGCCTAAAGTATCTTCTTCTTGAGCTGAGATCCCTCAGTCAAGAAGATCTAGTCCCTGTAGTAGATGATCTCATCGACCACCCTGTACCTATCATCCGCCACCTGCCCATCCAAAACCTCACATGCAAATCTATCCTTGGAGTACTCTACTAGGAGTCGAGCCCTTCAGTCTGCGTCCATGCTCATAAGATACAACGTGGCTGGTCTACGTGAAAGGGCATATGCTACCACGTTGTTCTTACCCTTGACATACTCAATGTCAATTTCATACGCTTTGATCTTACTAATCCACTTCTGTTGCCACTCCTATAGTTGCTTCTGCTCCAAAAAGAACTTGAGGTTGGTGTGATCAGTTCTCACCGTGAACGTGTTACCCACCAAATATTGTCGGTACTTGGCCAATGTATGCATGATGGCCAACATCTCCTTGTCGTATATAGAATACAACCTCTAGTGTGGAAGGAGCTTCCGGCTCTCAAAGGCTATAGGGTGACCTCCCTGCATCAACACTGCATCGATCCCCTCTCCTGACGCATCACACTCCAAAACAAATGGCCACGTAAAATCTGGTAATGCAAGCACTGGGTTGTTGCTCATAACCTCCTTGAGCCTGTCAAAGGCTCGCTGCACTGTATCCGACCAACTGAATGCCCCCTTCCTCATCAAATCTATCAGGGGTGTAGCAAGCTATGAGAAACCCTTGATAAACTTCTAGTAGTAAGTGCAAATGCTAATGAATCCTCAAAGTTCTGTCACGCTTCTCAACTCTGACCAATCTCTGATGGCCCTGATCTTCTCCTTGTGGACCCTCACTCCATCCACACCTATGATGTGTCCCAAGTATAACGTCTTCGTCAACCCAAACTCACACTTGGAGAGCTTGGCATAGAACTGCTGCTCCTCCAAGATGCGCAATACTTTCTCAATGTGTTGGAGATGCTCCTCCCAAGTCTTGTTGTAAATGAGGATATCATTAAAGAAAACCAACACAAACTTCCTTAAGTGACTGTGGAAGATGTGATTCATACAAGATTGGAATGTAGCTGGGGCATTGGTTAGCCCGAAGGGCATCACCAAAAACTTAAAGTGCCCATAGTGACACCTGAAGACGGTCTTGGGAATGTCCTGTTCCCTCACATGAATCTGATGGTACCCAGATCTCAAATCAATCTTCGAGAAGAATCGTTCTCCTCTCAACTCATCCATCAACTCATCGATCTTGGGTATGGGGTACCTGTTCTTCAGTGTATTTTTGTCTAGGGGCCTGTAGTCAATGCACATCCTCAATGTGCCATCCTTCTTCTTCACCAACACCATGGAAGAAGCAAAAGGACTTGTGCTCGGCCGAATGTGCCCAAGAGCCAACAACTCCTGAATGGCCCGCTCAATCTCATCTCGATAGGCCTTGGGATGCCTAAAGGGGGTAGTAATCACTGCCTATATGCCCTGCTCAAGCTCAATGGTGTGCTCAAACTCCCGGTCTAGTGGCTGTCCCGGCGGAATCTCCCCAAATATTGTGGCATACTGGTCAAGGATGGGTTGTATCTCCAAGTGCACTGTCTGCCCTGTAGTCGCTACCTCTAATGCACGCAGCTCCATTGCCCACTCTATGTCTCCCTTCTAGAAGACTGCCTCCATCTGATGAGCCGAAACAGTCTGAGGAAGATATGTGTGTTGTCCCCGTATCTTCTCATGCCTCCATGTCTTCTCATCATCCCACTCCATCTCTAGGGCCTTCCAATCTATAGTGACCTTCCCTAGAGTGATAAGCCACTGAACACCTAGTACTATGTTGGTTTCCGGAATATTGACCATGAAGAAGTGGTCAGTCAGTGTGTAGGTTCCCATCGTTACTGATAACTCTGGAACATAACGAGCACACACCATGGTCTAATTGCCTGGGACCAAAACTGAGAATCCATCGAAGCTCTCTGTCTGTATACCTCTCTGCTCAACCATCTGTGCATAGATGAAGTTGTGGGTGGCCCCACTGTCAACCAAAACTGATACTTGTTGGCCACGTACTGTCCCCCGTACGCGCAGCGTCAAATACTTGGGAACTCCTCGCAATGCTGCAAGGGCTCCTCCGATATGTGCAAAAGCTACACCACTTGTTGCTGGTGGTGGAGGTGATAAGGGGCCCTGCATAGCATGACTATCTCCTGCCTCCACGTCATCCTCCTCATCCTCCTCCCTGCTGCTCTTGGAGAAGACCTCAATAAAATGTTCTTTTCCAGCATCACATCTATGTCCTAGTGCCCACAGCTCCTAGTAGGTAAAGCACAACATATTCTTCTTAAAGTCCCCTGGCATCGTGATCAATCTATGCTCATCCTAGATTCCCCTTTGGAGGCGAAATCCTCGCGTCCTTCCCCTTAGGTTGGAAAGCCTGTCTCTGTGGGTAAGGTGTTTGGGTCCTAGGTAAGGCATCCTATAAGTCCTAGGTCCTGCTGATAGCATCGTGGAGTGTGCTGGTCTAGTGGATCTGACCAGACCCTGAAGTGGCCCTGCTAACCCCTCAACAAACATGTAGATCCTCTGTGTCATGGATAGATCTGGTACCATCACTAAAATCCTCAGGAAGTCTGCAATGTAGGTCTCTGGGCTCCCCGTCTATTTGAGCCTCGTCAACTCAACAATTTATGTTCCAAATCCCTCCGGTAAAACCTCTCCATCAATCTCCTGGTGAACTCGGCATATGTCATCACTGAGGAGTGTCCGAGTGTAACCATCCCATGGAACCACCAATCCTGGGCCTCACCATCCAAATGTAATGTTTCCACCTTGATGGCCTCTGCCTTCGACATCTAGTTAAGCTGGAAATATATTTCCAACTTCTCCACCCAAGACCTTGTCGAACTGTTTGATGAACCATCAAACGTAGGCAAGTGGAACCTACTAGCTGTGTGGTGGGTGTCTCCATCATGATAATGTCGATGTCCTCTGTGATGGTCGCGGGGTCTACTATCCCGCTGGAGCTAAACAAAGTCTCTGAATGAGAGAGCATCCCTGAACTGTTCATAGGCCTGGAACTCTGCAAAATAATCGCCCATATGACCAGGCTCTACCTCCTGCTGGGCTTCGGCCCCTATGTCTGCTCCTAGGAAAGTGGACATGGTAGAGCATGTAGGGGCATGTGGGGCCATCTGCGGATTAATATCATGCTGAGCGGCACCTTGCTCTGGAAAATGGTGGGATGTACTCGATCCCTCACTAATGTGGAAAACCCGTGGGTTCTCACGTTGTCTAGCCTCCACTGTCGTGAATCTCTGCGCCATCACCTCGATCTGCCTCGACAGATCCTGCATTGATTTGAGGAGCATGTCCGCAAATCTCTTCCCGTCCTCATCTGCCATTGGATCCTCCTGCTCTGTGTCCACCCTAGGCTCCTTCTATTATGTGTCCACCACAGGCTCCCCTTGTTCTAATTCCACCACTGAAACACAATCTCCCTCTCCATAGGTGTTCTCCAACCAACACCCAATGTCTTTGTATCTCCTACCTCTGTAAAAAATGTAGGGATTTTCCCCCGATGTCATAGATTGCTAGCTCGACAGGCTGAGCCAAATCTATGCTCTGATACCACTGTAATATCTCATTTCAGAGATATTCCCCAAAACCCCAGTAAACTCCAACCAAATATGCACAAATAATATAATAATCGGGAAACTCAAAATGATAAAAATAACAGTAGTGTAACATGTAATAATGTAAACATGAGATATAAGCAGATACTCGAGAAATGCAGAGAGAAATGCTAAGCCATTTTATTATACTGAGTAATGGAATGAGTACAGGAGGTGATTAGAAGGATGGCACCTCGACTTGCACCAGGCAAGTGAAGAAATACACTCAGAATAACAAAGGAATGGCATCTCTCTGAACTATGTGGATGCTCCAGGAGAAATTTCATGCTACTGCTACTACTTGAAATCAAACGAGAATTTGGGTTGTTCCCCTCCTCAGAAACTGTCGAAACTCTGGAATCTGCCTCTACTCAAAAAACCCAGAAAAAACCCAGAAAGCTTTTCTAAAATTGCTAACCCCCGAAAATCACCCCCTTGGGGAATCACGCAATCCCTCAAGGCCCTACGCTACCACTGAGTAGAATCCTCCAAAATACTACCTGAACTCTGCCAAAATCCTCCAATATGCAAGAGTTTATCTCTTGCTCAATATCCCAGCTCAACTCTTCCACAAACCCCCAAACTGGAATTGCCTCCAGAAGAATTGTGTCCCTCTCTCTCAAGACTACGTAGTCCTCCAATGCTCAGCTCCACCTCAATGCCAAAGATCAAAACTACTGCAAAAATACTACTGAAAATACCTTGCCCGAATAGGCACTCGAAGTCCCCCAGAGCTAAGGGTGAGGTCTCCAAACGGAGACACTCAGTGCACTAAACAGTGTTGCAGACAGGCTAAACAGCCAGCGTGCTCCAAGTCGAAGTGACTAGCTAAATGCTCATAATCGAATGCCAAAATGAGGATGCTTCTCTCTCCTTTATAGCATTGGCCTCTCAATCCCAAGGCTCACCTCCTCCAACATAATCTCCTCTTGCCACGTGTTCCTTTTCCCATCTGCGCAATCCCTCCAAGTGTCTACATGGGCTCCATCTCTGCATGGTCCTTTGGCCCCCTTGGCTCCCCTTTAAGTCACAATGTTGTGCTACTAGGAAGTGACTTTTATTCTAAAATTGAGTTATGTCCCCCCTTTCCTCACCTTTTTATTTACAAATAACTATAGAAGGCAAAATTGAGCAAAATTGAATATTCCAATTAGCCATGGCTAATTAGGAATATTACATACGACTAGCTCCATCGGCATACCCAACAAATGATTCCAAAAAGTCTGACATCTACAACAAATGCAAAATGGATTACCTAACCAAAATAATAACTCTAAAAGAAAACAAAAATGTAACAAAAGTATTTATACAAAGAGTGTACTACACTTAATCAAGCATAGTAACGTTTAAGATACAACCCGTTTCGGGGTTGTGACAGTGAAATTCTGTCATAATCGACCAACTCATAGGCTTCTTTTGTCAATACCCATTTAACAATGTAGGGGCCCATCCATAATGGTTCAAACTTACCTGCTCCCAATTTATCAAAGTCCTGGTCGTAGAGCAAGACCAGGTCGCCTTCCGAGAAGACACGAGGCTTGACATTTTTTTTCAAATTGTGCCTTGACACGTTTCTTATGTGCTTCGTTAGCCAGTGCAGTATCACGACAGGTTTCATCCAAGTGGATTAGTTCCAAGAAACGAGCCTCTTCCTATGAAGTTTTGGAAAGCAGATCAATTGCGAGCTTGAGAGATGAAATTTCGCACTGAATTGGTAAGACATCTTCCAAACCATACATTAGCTAGAAGGGCATAAATCTGGTCGCATTTCTCACCGATGTCCTATATGCCCACAGAGCTGAGTACATGATTAAATGCATATTCTGTTTGTGGACTCCAATCATTCTTTGTAGCATGCACTTAAGGACTTTGTTGATCGCCTCAACTTGTTCGTTAGCCTGCAGATAATATGGAGTAGAACTATCGTGGGACAGTCCTAATTTGGTAGTCAATTCAACCATCATGTGATTGCGAAAATGTGACCCAAGATCTGTGATTATAGCCTGTGGAACACCAAATTTAGAGACTACTTGGTTGAAAAAGAAAAGAGCATTCGTTTTGTCGATGTTGTTTAATGTAGGCATCTGCCTCAGCCCATTTGTAAAATAGTCGATAACGACTATAATATACTCGTGCCCCCCATCTAAGGTGGGGTTACATGTCACGAAATCTACGCCCCATTTAGAAAATGGCCCAACAGAAACTACCGGGTGCAATGATGCAGGTGGTAATTTGGTTTTTTGATCAAAAATTTGGCAAGCATGGCAACCTCTAACTGCAATTTTGCAATCTTTGAATATAGCAGGCCAAAAGTAACCAGCTCGTAAGATCTTTTGTGCAGTAGCGTAACTAGATAGATGCCCCCCACACGCACTTGAATGACAGACATTCAGGACTTTTTTGGCCTCCTCGTGCGTGAGCCACCTTCGCATAACTGTATCGATACCATGATGGTAAATTGTATCACCGACAATCATGTAGTCTTTTGCTTGGTATCGAATACATCATTGTTCAAAGTGAGAGGTGTTAGGCCTAAAATTTTAGGCTTGGAGAGAGATCAGTATATCTCCGTACCATCGATCGCTTGACAATATCAGAAACAGTGTCTCGTCCGCGATTGATGCTTTAGATGTTAAATCGTTGGATGACGATGGGAGGTCACAAAGTAACTCCACGAAGACCAGAGATTTCTTTGATTTGGATTTGGTGAATTTTATATCAAACTCTTACAAAATGGCTATCCATTTCGAATATTTTCTCCCCTAGTAATTAACACAACAGAATGTAGGTCATAAGATTACAATATGATAAAATGGTAGTTTTGTGAAAGAGAATATAGTGTCGAAATCTCTGTACTGCTTGAACAGTTGCTAAAGCTAGCTTTTCAACATAGGAGTACTTGCTTTTTGTATCATTTAAGTTGCGGCTTAAATAATAGATAGGATATTCTATTCCATTGTCCTCTTGCACTAAAACCATGGCAATGGTTGTATCTATGGTGGCTAGATATAGGTTAAAGTCTTTTTTATAGTCAGGAGCATACATTAATGATGCTTTTACTAGGGAACCTTTTAAAGCATCAAAGGAAGCTTGTGCAACCTGATTTCAGTTGAAGGGTACTTCTTTTTTCAAAATACGTGTATAACCTTTAGCAAGTTCGGCGTAATTTGGAATGAACCTTCTTAGAAAGTTTGCTTTCCCTTGGAGTTTTTGAATCTAATGCAAATTTGAAGGTGGAGGCATGTCAAGGATTGCCTGAACCTTACATGGGTCGAGTCAAATTTCGTCCTTAAAAACTATGAAACCAAGTAATCGACCAGAACCAACACAAAACACACACTTGTGCATATTGATTCATATCTTGTAATGTCGGCAACATAGAAATATGGCTCTCAAATGCTACGAATGATCAGTCCGCTTTCGCAAATGACCTGGTAGATTGTCGAGATATGGTTGAACAATGTGCTTGATGTCATGGAAGGCGTAGTTCATTGCCCTCTGAAATGTTTCCCCTGCGTTCTTCAAGCCGAAAGGTAATTTACGGTACGCGAATGTGCCCTGTGGACATATAAATGCAGTCTTCAACTAGTCCTGTGGGTGGATATTGATTTGGTTGTATCTAGAAAATCCATCCATGAATGAAAATATTTCACATCCAGCACATTCATCATTATCTATTCGATGAAGGGTGTAGGGTAGTTGTCCTTTGGACATGCTTGCTTTACATCTCTATAATCGACACACACTCTAATTTTTCCTTTCTTTTTCATCACAAGAACAATATTTGATACCCAATCAGTGAGAGAAACAGGGTAAATGAAACCAACATGCAAACGTTTTTCAACTTCTGCTTTAATGGCAGTGGCTTTCTTTGGGTGGACCGGTCGAAGCCATTGTTGTACTAGTTTTACATTTGGATACATCTTGATTTCATGTTCAATGATGCTCGAGTCAATGCCTAGCATTTCCTCGTATGACCATGCGAAGACGTCTCTGAATTCGTGAAGGAGAGCGCAATATATTTCCAGTTCTAAAGGAGAATAAGATTTGCCACCATGAATATTCTCTACAACATTAGGTTTGGTCAAGATATTAATGGCGACAGTTTCCTCAATATTGGACAGATTTTGCTCGGAATCCACTGTATTTATAGTATTTGATAGGAAATCAAAAACTGAGGGATGATTAAGGTCACTTGAATAATCTTCATTGTTATCTTGAAGGTGGGAATGATGGTGGTAATCTTCCCACGGTGTCTCTCCTATCATCATTAACTGAATGATTCCTTCATCTATAGAATGTATACAAGACCAAGGATTGGAAGAGGTACCATACTCTAGAGACCTATCTATCCAAACACTCACTGAGTGTTGATTTGGGTTTGTCGCCCAGGCCCAGAAAATTGATTGCTACAAATATTCTTTGGGGCTTGGGGGCAACACCTCGAGATAATCCACAGTATCAAAAAATGGCCAGGGTTCTTCTTAATCTTTGATAATGTAGAAGATTAAATGATAGGTTTCCACTGTGGCCACTTCCGCCAGATTACTTGGAGGCGGGAGGGTAAAAGTACCCATTAAGGAAGGGTCTTTTAGGAGACCTACTCCAACATTTTAAAGCAATTGAGAACTTATGTTGATCAATGGAATGCTTCTAGTAGCTTGTGAATTGTTGGGGAAAAAGGTTAGTTAGTCAATTATTGTAATTCCACCCTTGAAGGGAAATGCAATCTTTCTAAAATAGGTTGACACAACGGCGGCCATAGCATAAATCCAGGGCCTTCCTAGTAAGATATTGTAGTCAAGGTTTCCATCAATGACCTCGACTTCAATTTCTATTGTTTTTCCCCCCAGTTCAACTTGCAAGTTACTTAAAATCCCATACGGCGTGTATTTTCTTCCATTGAATGCTTTTAATGTCGTTGATGATCGTGACAAGGGTGGCGAACCTAGAGTATTCTAGCAACTCATTGACATAATACAGGTGGATGCCCCCTCATCAATGATCGTTCGATGAACAGTTTTATTGAGGGATTTTACTTGTATCAGGAAAGCGAGTTGGGCCAGTAACTGAGGTGCGTATGCTTTATGGTCGAAGGCCACAAGATTGGAATCTTTTGGATCAACCCCTCCTATTGCCGATAATAGAGCCTGCTTTTGGGAGGGGAAATTCTGCAATACTTCAAGTGTCGACATAGCGGATGGCGATTGAGCCAGATCCTCCACTATATCGTAATTTTGCATTGCTCGGGCATGAGGATTAAATTTCGACTTATGTACAACTCCATTCGGCAGCTTTATAGTTAATTCAGGAATAACGGGTGTAACAACTTCTAGCGAAGTTGTCGTCAAACTACTAGGTTGATCTGCAGCCTTGTTGTTCAACGATTGTGGATTCCCATAATCTTTATTCGTTGTTGATATCAAAGCATCATTTTTTTCTTTCGAGACGGATAGCATAAGCACTTGGGATGTGAAAGCATGACTGATGGCAACCAGATTGGTTTCTGGGTTTGGAAACGGATCAGTCAACACTGCTGAGGTATTTGAAGTTTTTAAAAACTTTGTAACCTCAGCTCAATGTGGACAGTTTTTCATCCAATGGTCCTCATTACAAATGTAGCATGGATCACGAGGTTTCTTTTGCCCAGTAGGGTTCTCAAAAGATTTCTCAAGAGTTGAATCCTCCTGTTTCTTCTTTTTTTCTTTCTCTTTCTTCTTGCCCCTGGTTGCTTTGGATTCCTACCCTTGTCAGATGACACAGCATTAATCTTCGAGGCAAGAGGTTTGTCATTTGCTTTTTGACTAGAAACTGTAAGGGCTTTACGAGATGGAGCCTTTGCGGTCTACGTACTTGAGGTGTCGATCACGCCATCACTGGCGTGAGAGTCCCTATTCGATTTAGGAGGGGGAGGAATGGAAAATTCTGGTCTAGGAGCGTCAGGGATTTTGTCGTAGAGCGTGCTAGACTGAGTATAGATTAAATCTAAATATTGAGCACAAGCAACGACTTGCTCTTCAGTGACAACCCCTCCCTTCGCCACATCTTCAGTAATTGAAGGCAATAATGACTTAATAAACCACTCAACTAGAAGCTGATCAGGAACATACGTCTTTACCATTCGACGATGACGTCGCCACTCATCAATATAATCAGACATGTGAGTGGTTTTTGTCTATTTAAAGTTGGTAAGGAGTTCTATCCCCATTTCGTACCTTATGGGTAGCTGAAAGTGGGTTAGAAAAGTAGTGGCAAGGGCACTGAAGTTATCAAATGAAGCTCTAGGCAATTCAATATACCATTTCACTGCTGGACCAGTTAGCGTTTGCTAAAAAAGGTGAAGCCTAATCGAATCATCATTCAGGGTGTTAGATGAGCACCACAAATGAAAATTCATTACGTAATTCGAAGGATCCTCACCTGGATTTCCATTGAATTTAGGAATATCGGAAGGAAGCTTATGAGGAATCGTCGACCACCAAGGGGCGTATGCAATTGATTCATTCGTCAACCGATTTAAGTCTGGTAATTCTAGAGTTTCTACAAAAGGCAATTGTTGATTCAGGTTTGGTGAAGCATACCTAGGATAAGATGGGATCGCCTGAGCAGTAGGTCTTTGCATACCAGCATAATGTATCTGATGTTGGTAACTTTTATAAGGTTGTTGGACATAACCATTACAATATGATTATTGATAACCGTTTTGGAAAAACGGTTGTCCATTACCTACGAAGCCATGTTGCTCAGATCCTCGGTAAGTTTGTTGGAATTGCGGTTGTTGATATTGTACCAGCCATAGTTGTTGGACCATTTTCTATTGCCCAATACTGGATGTTTGACCAAGATGCGGAGTGATAGTACCTGTTTGAGCCTGAGTCATTCCAGGTAAGGGAACACTAACCTGAGGTTGCAATTGAGTCATAGAGACAAGAGGTTGTTGTATTGCACCCTGAGAGACTTGAGGTTGACACACAACAGGTAATGCTTGTACTTGCGACACAGTCAAAATAACAGGTGTAGTGAGAATGTTTGACACAGGTTGGACTTGTTTCATTGAATATACAACCCTTGGTTGTTGAAGCAGTATTGGTACCCAACTGCTAGATGTAATTCCAGTTTGACTAAATTTTGCTGTGAACTCTCATATGGTTGTTCTCCAGGAGGGAACAATAAAAAAGCATACTTCCCTCCATATGGCGGCAGTCCAGTGTTCAAAGGATATATCTGTCTTTGAAGACTAGTCTGCCCAAATTCATAATGGCATGCAGGATCAATTTGCTGAGTTTCAACATAAGAAATACCGGATGGGATTTCAGATGAACAAATAGGAACAGACCATGTTGTTGAAACAGTCCCTAAGTGGACTCCAACTAGTGATTGATAACTAGCCGGGACAGATGACATACGAGCAAACATTGTAGGAATGGCATTAGGCAGCTTTGTCATAGCTATATCAGATGACATAGTCCTAGATGTCGATGGTTGCTCAGACATGGTTAGTCTATCCAAGAGATTTCCTAGCTATTCGACAGGAACTTGCGATGAAGGATGATTAAAATAACTAACTTCGGGAGTAGATGGATATAAGTGGATCCCAGTTCCAAAATGTAATGGAGTACTGGATGGAAGATCCTCTACTATCTCCTCTATAGCAATCAGTCTAGGTGGAAGAGGTAGACCGTCAGGTCCGTAAAATATTTCTGGAGCCGACGACAGTATAGCTTCTGTAGTGACAGATACCGGGGGGTTGACACTTTCTGAATTCTGGAACTCAACATCCAGATGTTTAGGTAAATGAACTTCATCTCTGGATCACCTCTTGTTGGAATTGTTTCAGGTATAGAAGTGTCTACCGTTACACTAGGATCAGTTCTAGTGTCTTCTTGTAACTGCGGAAATTATTTTGTAAAGGTAGATGTACTATAAATGATCGGAGTAATTGTAGCCTCTGATGATGTTGAAACACAAGTTTCAAATAAACTAGGAGAATTGGACTCAGTTAAACGAGACTATTTTTCCTAGAATGGTTTCGTTTCCGGAGTCAAAGACGGTTGACTCGCTAGTCTCTGCGAACGACAGAGTTTTGATTGACTTTCTTCCATGATTGCAGATTACTTGAACAACTAAAAATTAAAAGGGGTGAAATGTTATTCCAAATTAAATAAATTTTAATGATGCCTTGACACAACTTTTCTTTTTCAATTTTTAAGAGTCAAGAAAAAGCTAAAGATAACTGTAGTCCCCTTCGATTTTTAATGATCCTGAAGTGACAAGTGCTCAAATGGACCTTTTCTTCTAAGGAGTCAAAAAGGAACGAAAGTGACTACTCTGGAAATCTAGACAGGGGGATTACCAAACCAATTGCAAAACTACAATATACACCTTGGTGATAAATTAAACAGAAATTACCAGGGACTTATGTATGGCAGTCAATCTTCCTGAATGTTGTGTTCAATGCATTGTGATCGATAGGGCGGCAGACATGGCTTCCTATGGATAAAGGATATAAGCCTATTGTGGTCTCCTAATATATACTCGACAATACGGGGAGCACAAGTCCATGCTAGCACTTGTCATATCAAAGAGGAGGAATCACCCAACCTTCGATGAAAACGATAGTTACTAGATTTTATGATGTCGGAACACGTCTCTAGCCTAGACCTTTAGATGTGTTGCGTTAGGTTCCAAAGTGTTGTTAAGTTCATTGAAATTTATTTTAGAGTTGATCTTGCTTAGAAGTTTGCCTTTCAAGGTTCACCACGTGATGTAGATGTAAAATTCCTAAATATGAAATCTAAAATGATAAACAATCGTTGTTTACTTTTTAGCAATGAAAATCCTAGCTACTAAGGAAAGAAGATTATGATTCTTTCAAACAGAGAGCATAGAGCACACACTAAATGCACTTTTCCTAAATCATTTTTTGCACACAGTCTAAATTCAAATGCAAATGCATGTATTTGTTTTTCGTTCCCTTTAATTTGAAGAATGCCAAAAAGGAAAACTGAGTATAGATCTGAAATATTTTCTTCAAAGCGACATTTCGACAATTTCGTTTCAAAATGAAAGGAAGACTAAACGACACTTTTCGATTTCGAATATGAAAATGCTTTCGATGCTTCAAATATTAACAATTCAAATCAAATACATGACAAAAATTTGAATCAATCGACTATCTAGAGAAAGAATACTTTACGAGCATTCTTTTTTTCGACACAAAACGACAGTTACAACAATTTTTGCACCAAAACGACAGTTCGATTTATGCAACTTTTCGATGAAGGACTGTAAATGATAGACAAATACATAGAAACATTTACTAATCCTAATCAATGGAGGCTGGTCTATGTAAGGAAAGGAGGATTTAGCAATGATATAATGTACATAAGCAGCAAAAACAATTAAACAGAGCTGAAAACAAGGACAAAAAACCCAAATTTCAAGGAGAGAAATAGGATTAGTCAGTCATCGCACCTATGCTTCACACAAACAGGGATGCATCTCACTTGCTACACATGGGAGGAGCGATGCATACTGGCTTCCAATGATATACAGTGTGATGGGTCAGGGAGCGAAACTGAGGTGGGTTTTTGCTCAAATTTGCAGCTGAGTTTAGTGATTTAAGCTGAGGTATGATGGACAGTAAAAAGCAAAGTACAGAGGAATGATCTTGGGAGGTTACTAAGCTACCACAAGGGCGTTTAGAATGCTTGCAAGTCAGATGTTCAGTTCATAAACTAAACCAGACATTGACTAAAGCAACATTCATCTACTATGCACTTGAAGAGCAAGCGCAGTTCGAAGGCTATCTGGCTAACTTCAGGCTCCATCTGTAGTTTATAAAGCAAACAACAATAACAAACAAACAAACTATTCGTTCCCCAGTGGAGTCGCCATTTTGTTTCCTGGAAAACTAGTGTCTTTTTTATTTGCTAGTCCCATTAAGATTGGCAGCTATCTTAGAAACAAACAATCAAAACAATTTGTGATTTCCTCTATGTATGATAGATAAAAGAGAAGCAAAGGGACCAACCTGGATCTTCCACTTGACTCCTTGCTTGATTTCTCTCCCCCTTGATAGAGCTTGCAACTCCTCTCCTACTTGTCTCGCTTAGAGAATACCTGTAGAAACAAAGTAACAGAACACCATCAAAGCATCTCGATCTATTATATCATAAACAATGCAGAATCAGAAATACACTGAGCATACAATGGCATTTACAGATAACAAGATTCACAAGTACACGATTGTATGGAGGAAAACTGAAAGAAAAAAAAAAAAAAGAGGGAGAATTACAACCCAACTGTCTGATCCAGCATCATCCTCCCAGTATCAAAGCCCTCTTCACCTCATGAAAAGAAAGATCACCCAACAATACAATGCTTCTTCTCAAAGACAAACTATCAACGCTTAACCTTACAATTTACAAAATTCCAGCCTCCAGATCTCTCAGATGAGAAATCCATTTATAGATGTTTGAAAAGGTGTGAGTCATCTCTGGGTTTTTGAATAGTGTCATTCCACTTGTAGTTCTTAGTTCCACTTGGAGATTTCTTAGATCTCTTACTCATCCTTGGGCGAATTCAGAGAGGTAAGTGTCATAGGAGAAGTTTCTAGAAGATTCCATGAGCATCCACTTAGCAAACTGTCTCAGACATTAGTCCATTCTCACTCATCACACCCCACAGAAGGCCTCTTTAGTATGTATCGCACCTGGCTAGTGTAGGAGTCAGCATGCATCGCACCTTGACAGTGGAGCAATCAGTATGGTCTAGTTTTGGCCAGTTTTAAGTGGTCTTTCAGGTGGAACTTCTGGGGAATGATGTAATCAGTTGACTATGATCCTTTAGGGTATGAAACAACACTTTTAGGGGTTAAAGAGCCCTTGGTTTATTGACATATAAGATTGGGGTTGCA